>PVJA010012659.1:0-51448 GCA_004027025.1 Myocastor coypus | reverse complement strand
ATTTATTTATTTATTTATTTATTTATTTATTTATTTATTTTCTTTTTGAGACAGGGTCTCGTTATGCAGTTCAGACTGGCCTTGAGCTCACTTTAGTAGCCCAGGCTGGTCTTGAATTTGCACTGATCCTCCTGCCTCAGCCTCCCAAGTGCTGGGATTACAGGCATGCACCACTATGCCTGGTTAAAGGGAGGAAGTTTAGAGCTGTGAACTAGAGTCACGTTTCAGTATGTGCATATTTACATTACATATATATGTTATATAATATGTGATAAAGATTTACAGCCAATGCTTAATTTAAGGAAATGATTCCAGTAAGGACACACTGCTATCACCCTGCCTCACAAGACCCGCCTCACCTCCATCACACCCACCCCACTGCTCTCCCACTTCCTCAGAATGTTCTGGAAGTCTTTTCTCATGTCTCTGTAAGGTGCGACTGAAGCAATGCTAAGTGCTGCTGCCATGTCCAGGCCCAGCGAGGCAGGCCTGCAAACACCAGCATGGCGTGGCCTTACCCGCCTGCTTGCTGGGCCTGGCACCATGCACTGTCGGGCTGTTTTCAGAGTCACAGTGACTCCCAAGAGGTAAGTGTTCTGAGCTGATTCTGGGAGTCAGGGGGCAGCTAGGTCTGCGTAGCTCAAGGCACTTATGAAGGAAAGCTTCTGGCACTACTTCCGAAAGGGGCAAGAACTGTGGGGCCAACATGTTCCAAGTGAGGGGGGATCTTAGAGGAAGACCAGTGACAAAATGTATCCATTACTATAATTTAAAATATAGATATGCATCCTATTTTTGATCACACGACATGGAAAGACTAGATACGCACACACCCTTAGATGTGCGTGTATAAACATAAGAAGAGCAACTTCATATTTTCCAAGGTGGAATCTAGTGAACAAGAGGAAAGGCAACATCCAAACGACTTATTTAGAAGGTTCACGGGAGCTGAAACCTCAGGCTTCACGCCTTGACTGACCGTGTTGTTATGAGTGGCTCTTCTTTTCCACATGCCGGACTTCCTTCTTCGGCTTCATCTTGTATCCTTCTCCCTGCTTTCAAAGGAATATGCACATTAAGATTTCATGGTGGAAGACTGTGAAAGTGGCTCCCCTTCTGGTTCCAGGAGCTGCCTTAGGGTAGGTGGAACCTTTCCATGTACTTCAGTCATTTCTGCACCCGGAAGTACACGCGGTCTATCTGGCTTAACTGCAGGGCTCGGCGTCCCCAAGGCAAACAGAGCACTGACAGAATGAACGCAGCGGAACTGGACTTCCAATCCTGCAGGTTAGTGGTTAAGAGAAAGCAGCCTATACATCTCTGGTAGTTACCTAGAAGAGATCATCACCAAACTTCACAAGGCACCCAAATCCTGATTTAAAAGAAAATTAACAAACCCTAAAATATTTTTAAGCGTGCAGCAGAACAATTGTAATGAAACAAGTTTTAGTAAAGCACTAATGGAGAACGAAATACATGGAAATACTGTTACCTGAGAGGCTGTGTGCATTCTTCTGAATTTTATGGCATTACCAACACTACCCTCTTAGACCTAAAGCACAGTGGTATCAATTCCCGAAAGGCTCGGTCTGCTAAGCACCGGGAGCACGGGCCTGAGTGTACAGCTGTTGTGCTATACTGAGGTTTTACTTTCTTATTTATAAGAGAAAACACAAGTAGCCTTTCTAGTCTCCTCATCTCGTCCTGAAGAACTGTCAGTCTACTCTTTTCCTCGGAAAGAAGTCTGCTGAAGTTTCTAGTTTTAAATAGCAGAGGGTAAATATACGGGAAATAAATGAAAAAGAAGTAGATGTTTTCTTTTCTTGACAGGTGGGGATTTGTTGGAATGAATTACACTATTTGGGGAGGACTCTGGCTCTGGAACTGGCCCAGTGGAGAGGCAAACCTAAGGAGGAGAGCCTGCCTGGTCAGGTGAGGAGGAGGGAACGCTGATTTTCCCTACAGGGCGTGACAGAAAGAACCGTGATAGATCAGACGCAAACAGGTGAGCTGAGATTTCTGTCACCCTACTACTCAGATCCTATCCTTTGGGTTGCCCTCCATTGTGTCCTAGGCAGACACTGACCAAAGGTCAAGCCCTGGACAGGATATGAGCAGTCCCAAGGGATCTAGTGGTGGTCCAAGTTTTATCTCCTTTCTCTCTCCAATGGGCCTAGTCAGTCCCCATAAATGAATTCATGTCTGGGAAAACACTGAAGACAGTGAGCACTGTGTATAGTGACATTAAGGCGTGTTAGGGAGAGAGGTCTTTCACGCCGATCAAGCGCCAAAATCAAAAGCAGCGAAGGCTTTGAGCTGCCACACCGCAGATGCCGGCCCGTGAGCAGTGCATTTAGGGCGTATTCAAAGCTTTTATCCTCCACTTTCTCCTTAGCAATCCCCCTCCATTACCACTTCATCCTGTTTCCTCTCTTGTGGCATAATTCGTCTTATTACTTTCCGAGTGATCTGTAGGAAGCAATAGTGAAAAAGAGAGAATTTTTTTTCTGTTTCTTTAAGTGATACTGCGGCACAAAAACAGTAATGTGTTTAAGGCAAGAACTTTAAATTCCAAGAGAAGCATGAAATCTCAACGAGGATTACTTTTCTCGTGACGAGGTTCCCTTCTTCATCAGTAAATTGTTCTTCTGTGACAGATTCACCGGGAGTGTTTTTTGCTTCCTCTCCCTAAAGGGAGTGGCATAGAGGTTAGCGATGTACTAGACCACAGAGATAGCGCCACACCACTGCAAACACCACACGCATGCTTCGGAATTCTAGAAAAAGCAGCAGTGAATTCTACTCGCTACTCGAGTGTCAGAGAAGCCTGCCGACCTCGCTGAAGGTTACCGAGCCCTCAGCAGTCTTCGAGTGCGAGACTGCAAGCACGGGGAAGAGCGTCAGTCAGCAACCAATTCCAAGAATTGGAAAACGTCACCAGAGAACACAGACGCACACAGCTACACCAAAGGTTTCATTTGTTGCACAGAAAAATTTCAGCCAATGATTAGAGCTCTGATTCTGAGCATGGTGTCTCTATCTTAGTTCCACTTCTAGGGATCTTGTGAATTGAATTTTTGTCATTTGAACTAAGGCCCTACCTCAGGGTGATTATGATATTTATTGTCTTTTTAAAAAATTTTGCTTACTAAGGGTTAGTAAACATCTTTGGGTTGACTATGAAAAACTTCAGGGCATAAAGCAATCTTATTTTTTTTTACATTTTTGTCCTAGCTTTTTCGTAGGACTTCTGTGAGAATAACTGTCTCGTGAAGAGTACAGATTAAGAGATCTATCATGAAGTGAAAGGGTCTTAGGTGACAACCATCTCCACTGCCATAGGTCAAAGTGTGTGTGTGTATGTACATAGGGGAGTGGAGGATAAAAGCAAAACCAATGGAATTTAAAATTATATCTTTTGGGGGGCTGGGGAAATAACTCCGTGGCACAAGTGCCTGCCTGGCAAGTGCAAGGTTGTGAGTTTGAACCCCGGTTCTGCCAAAAATAGAACAAAACAAAAAGGAAAACAACAACAAGATTTTATCTTTTGGGTGGACGAGATGGCTCAGCAGTCTAAAGTGCCTGCTTAGGCAAGCTTAGGCAACCTCAAGCAACCTCAGGGATCTCAGTTCGATCCCTGGCACCACATGCTGCACCAGCCCCACTCCCAGGGTAGGTTGAGCTGGCTATAACGTTTAAAAAAAAAAAGATTATATCTTTCAGTAACTGTTCTTTGATTTTGAAGTGGAAACTGTCATAGTGCAGCAAGTTAACAAGTGGAGTAAGTTCTCAGTCATCGGGGTGGGCTCCTGGCTCCTGCGTGCAGAAGTGTGGTGGACTGCGAAGCCCCCTTAGCATCTCTTCATTTGCTGTGTGGCTGCCTGAGAGCAACACTTCACAGAGCAAGAGCAGGGCCGGGCTGTCACATGACCTTCTCCACGTGTGTTCAGCTGTGCATCTGTGCTGCCTGTGGTTTGGGGGACCCGGGGAAAGCATCTGAAATGTGGACTTGTTGTATTTGAGGGGCCAGGTGACCTGTTGGTCAAACTTGTTGAAAAGGTGAAGAGGACAATTGGGCAGGGCCCCCGATAGGTGTGATTTTTCTGGAAAAAACAGCAGATCACGGGGCCGGCAGGATAGTTCAGTGGTCTAAAGTGCCTGCAGGCAGCTGCAGGGAACGCGGTTCGACCCGCGGTACCACATGCTGCGCCAGCCCTGCCCTCGGGGCAGACTGAGCCGGCCATAAAAATAAATACATAAACAAACAAACAAAAGTTCTGAAACAAAAAACAAAACAAAACAAAACAAAACAAAAAACAGCAGATCACAACCATAGCCACATTTCCACTGTTCGCTGTCACTAGCAGGACAGAGGTGGTGGCTCGGATGGTTCTGTCAGGGTGCTCAGTGCTGACAAGATCGTGCACCTGCCCACCGGGAGAAAGCGAGTCCTGGCTTAAGACAATGGAAGAATGGAAATTTTTTTTTTTTTTTTCCTAAGAAAATTCTGTTTTTATTCTTGTTTACTTTTTTTTCCTTTCTGTATTTAGGACAGGCTCTACAGGGTCTCATTATGTAGATTGGACTTATAGTGATCCTCCTATGTCCAGCCTCCCAAGAGCTGGAATTACAGGTGTGTGCCACCACACCCAGCCTCAATCACCATCTCAGCATGCCTGGGAGTGGGGTGGGTGGTGGTGGTGGTGCCAGCACAGCAGGTGGGGATTGAACCCTGGCAGCTGTATCTGCCTAAGCAGGTGTTTTAGTCTGCTGAGCAATCAGGCTGACCCCCTTATTTTATTTATTTAATTTAATTTCTTTCTTGTTTCAGAACTTTTGTTTGTTTATTTTTATGGCCGGCTCAGCCTGTCCTGAGGGCAGGGCTGGTGCAGCATGTAGTGCCGGGGATCGAACCACGGTCCCTGAAGCTGCCTGAGCTTTCCTAATCAGGTGCTTTAGACCACTGAGCCATCCTGCCGGGCCCTCCCTTATTTCTTTAAACAATTTGACTTTGGATTCGTGGCATCCAGGCACACAGGTTATAGCCACAGACAGGGCATGAGACTCACTTAATGTCACTACAGCACAGGTGGAAAGTATGTCCTGCACTCATGTTAAAACCTCTCTAATGTCACTTAGTTCAGTGACCACAGCTGTCTAAATGTACCACAGGCAAGTGCTTTAGGAAACTGTTGCTTCTATTTCCTATGGCCGGTTTAATACATTTGGAGAATAGTTTTTTTTTATTTATTTATTTTTTATTTTTTGGAGAATAGTTCTTAAAAGTTCTCATTTTGTTGGGCGTGGTGGCGCACGCCTGTAATCCCAGAACTCGGGAGGTTGAGGCAGGAGGATTGGTGCGAGTTCGAGACCAGCCTGGGCTACAAAAGTGAGCTCAGGACCAGCCTCAACTGCATAGCGAGACCCTGTCTCAAAAAGACAAAAAAAAAAAAAAAAGTTCTCATTTTTCTAGAAAATAAAGACCTAAAGACAGCAAAAGCAGCAATAAAATGTTATGAAAGTTTTTGCTAGTTTAAATGTGAATAAATAAAATATTTTTGAGCTAAGTCTTGCAGACATCCAGCTCTCTGAGTGCTGAGCAACTACAGGATTTCAGGAGAATGTAGCAAAGGGAGTCCTGTTCAGTGTGTCATGAATGAATGTCCTTCCTCCCAAGCCCCAGGCTGGGAATTGAACTTAGGACCTTGTGCTTGCCAGGCAGGGGCTTACAATGAATCCCTTTGTAGGAAAGATGCCCATTAATTTTTAAATTGTTTCAAGAGGCTCTGAAAGGAGTGTGAAGTAGGCACCTTTATAAGAACAGTGAATGCAGTGCAGTACATTCATTAATGGCCTCATAAAAAGCAAAGTCCTACTTATAAGTAACAAGTCATATTAGTTGAGAACTACCCTGGCTTGCAAACATTTTCATCCTTTTATACTTAGGCTTTATACTGTTTATGTATAATTTACAGGTAAAGGTATATCTTTACTTTAAAGGGTACAAAATATAGTCAAGTATTGCTTTAATATGGCAAAATATCAATTGTGCAGAAACTCTGCACTGAGAAAGTAGATAGGAAAGACAGAAGTCAGGAAAAAAGTTTTTAAAAACCATGCATCTTTAATTCTGTCAAATAGATTAGAGTACAAGTGTTACCAAGGAGACGTCTCTGAACACTGTTTAATAAGTGTGTCTAACCTTTTTGAAAACAGGCTAAACTTGTATGTAAACTAAATTTCCTTGGCTTGACTGATAACTATTTTAGATAAATGCTGCCACATATTGCAAGTGGAAATTACAACATACATGTGTTCACATTTTCATTTCTGGGGGCTATCTTAACAAAGATTAGTTGTTTTTGCTTTTATATCCCTGCTAGAAGTACTGCATGTCATAATTTTTAACTTTCTTTTCTAGAGTTTTTTTTAATAATAAATACAGTATAAACATCCCTATTTCCTTTGATGCACACTGCACAACAAAACCTGAATATTCCAAAACTAGGATAGATGTATTAGATGCATTTTGCAACAGGCATATTTTGGGCCAGGGATATAGCTCA
This sequence comes from Myocastor coypus, assembly GCA_004027025.1. Lineage (NCBI taxonomy): Eukaryota > Metazoa > Chordata > Mammalia > Rodentia > Myocastoridae > Myocastor > Myocastor coypus. The sequence continues at coordinate 44,882 of PVJA010012659.1, read as the reverse complement.
CTGGCACAGTGCCTGCTTGGCAAGTCCAAGGTTCTGAGTACAATTCTGGGTCCCCCAAAACAGAAAATTTACCAGTATTATTTATAGTATAATCATTGCTATAGCTTAGCATCCCTATTACAGGAGTGTGTGTGCCTGTGTGTATACATACATAACTCATATATTGAGTGCAAAAACAGGTTGCAAATAGTGGTTATTTCCGGGAAGTGGAATAGGTAGGCAGAACTTGTGAGCTGCTTAATCTGAGGGAGATACACATCTACTCTCTAATTAAAATGTTGAAAAGTTGAAATAAAAATGCAGTAGTCTTATAAAAATCAACCACTAAGAACTTACTATGCTTCATGGTAGCTTGTGAGTTGACCTAAAAAGTTTTTATTTTGACATTCAATAAACTTGCTAAGTAAGGTAAACAAGCTTACAAAACTGCTTAACAGTTTAAACTGACCTAAACATTTGACACTACTGTGATAATACCCAGTTATCTACAAATAAGCAATTATGTTGATAAACTTTTAAAAAGTCCCATAATGAATGCAAGAATTTCATTTCAAATCACTCGTTCCATAGTGATTTGAAACCATTCAGTGTGAAAAAGAATTAGAACTGCATTGAAACAAATGGGTTCACATATAAAAGTAGATAAACATTATAAAATCATACTTTTATCCCATTTATTGCACAAGTTGCTAAGACTGTGACAATGGAATTCTGACCATGGGAGACATTTCCCAGACAAAACTAGCTCTGGAAGGACTGGACAACCCCCAAAGAGGGGGATTAACATGACAGACAGTGCAGCTATGGGCTCAGCCCAGGCTTAGATTAGCATGGGTGCCAGGGGTCAGATTCCCAGCATTCCGACCCCATCAAATAGTTTCTAGCAGTGACAGCCTAATGCCACAATTATCTCTGCCAGTGGATAGGTCTGAATGGACAAATGCTTGACTTAATCTAGTAAAAAAAAACTGTTCCTTCTATTTGTTCTGGAAGACGAATACAGTATGGAGGGAAGAGTGCTTCATTACAGTGGTTCTGACCCAGAACCGTTCTTGCCCAACTGTGTGATTTTTGAGCAAATTAATTCATCTGGTTTTGTCAACTAGGAAACCAAATAATTATAGTCTGGATGGTCCCTCAAGGGCCTAACATGGTTATTTTATGTTTCTGAAAGAGGCAGATTGCCATGTCCTATTTACTGTATTATTGTTATAGTCCTTGAGCTGCTTTTACTTTAGAAAGAGAGCAACAAACGGAACAAAGAGGAAGGCAATAATAGAAGTGTGATCCTCTTCACTGTTTCAAAAACCTCTATGCCTGGGTAGAACCTGTGCTGCAACATAACTCAGTGGTTTCCCAAATTTTCGGTTTAAGGAGACTATGGGACCACAGAGGAAAAGGGTCAACAATATGTAGTGTGCCTAAGGAGCATCACCTAGAGAGAAAACATTCTCTCGGGCTTTCACAGAGAGCAAACTGGTCAAGCAATGGCTGTGACTCAACCAGACAGCTGACACTGACAACAGTTCTGCAAAGCACTGTACATGGTTTCAGAGTAAATTTTGAGGGGATTTGACTGACATTGGGAGATACAAAAGTTCCATGTTTTGTTATACAGTTCTTACTGTAACTTGCCCTTAACCACCCAGCAGAAAAGTTTAATCACAAGGCATAAAATGTAAAGTTAGATTAGTATGAAAAGAAAAAAGAAAAGAACACAGAGTTTATGTTTGATGATACTGAGGAATTAAGTTTTAAATGTGACTATAGCTGTGGTTATGTTTTATTAATAGCAGCTTTATAAAGAAAAGAAACCATGCATTTATTAAAAACAAAACAAAACAAAACAACAAGAACAAAAAGTCTATGGGAAAATATTATCCAAGAAGAGCCTATATATGTGGAGCTTTAACTTTCTTTGTTAGACCTATATCTCCCAGAGAGGAGTATAGTTATTTTCTCTGGTTATAAAACTCTTTCTCTGATGGTTCCATTCACAGGATCTCTCTGAAATCACACCAACTTCAAGTAGTAGGGATTTGGGGGGTGGGGGCGGGACTCTGCTTTATGAAACTCATAGCACCATAGTACATTAACTTTAAACTTATGCCTTTAATACATTGCTGTGGCATCCATTATTAATCAGGTTCTCATTCTAACAAAATTACTTATTAACTAATTTCCAGATGCATCTCTAGAGCACTGGGAGGCCAAAAGGAAGAATCCTTATTGGCTGAGGCTGGGGGAAGGAGGCAGATGCTGCTGTTGCTGCTGCTGCTGCTACTTGGTTTTGTCTTTTGAGAAATGCATCTTTCTTCCCTGCTTTCAAAGTAGCTGTCCTTGCCTTTTCCTGTTTCATGAGTGTTTTCTTCTCTTACAGGAAAATCTATTCTGTATGGGACAACTGTATGAAAGAAACAAGGAGGCTTTGGAGGCGCAGGAGTAAGTCCTATGCAAAGCATAAGGTCAAGTTGGAAGACAGCCTCTCTGCTGTGGCTTTCTGGACCCTTCCCTTTAAAATCATTCCTTGAAGATACGGATCGTGAGACTAGCAAATGTGAGCAGAAGGTATGCCTCTACCTACACTGTGTCTATAGAAAACCTGAGTCAAGGACTTCCTCTGTCTGTCCAGAGAACTTATGATGGGCGACTGGTTATGAGGATTTCATGGACAGCAGGTGGAATATTTGCAGATGTACTAGACTGAAATCAGTGATTTGTTTGCCTGTGTAGGCTATTCAAAATGATTCATGCATTTTTTTTCCCTTGAGAGTTCCCCATGAGCTCACAGTTAATTGCGGGAAAGCTCAAAATTGAGATGACTTAATATTTTTTTCACTGTTTCTAGTCTTACAAAACTTCATCACTGTAGACTTGACAATTTCTCCTCCTCTCTCAACTGTTCTTCATCAAGAGCACAACATAGCCAGATTAAGAAGCATTTGGTATCAAATCTAGCCTCTTTCTGGAGTCTCTTGGCATTATGGGGCTGGGAAACCTTGATAAATAGTCGTCATTAGATATTTTCTCCTTCTGTCTCCAGAACCAGCAGCCAAGGAGCTTTAAGTGCATTGGCAAAATAGCGGCCCAGTTCTTTGCACATGATTTTTCTGACATCAAGAGAGCGTTATTTAAAAATAGAGAATGAAGATGAGCAGGAGACGGCCAGGGCATTGTGGCAGACATGGCCATCCATCAGGTCAGTGCTTCAAAGGCCTTGGAAGGAAAGAATGTCATGATTTATAGTATTTTCAATGTTGTTATGAAGGGGTGGAATTAAAGGTTTCATTTCTAGTGCAAATTGCTTCCTATACTTAGAACTGTAGCTTAACATTTTTGTGCAAGTTCTCATAGGTAAAAGCCTCCTTCAGAAGTTTTGCTAGACTTGCATTATGTTGCCTATAATTATGCCAAGCTAGAGCCTAAAATTTTCAACCAGTAATAATGAAGAATTGATTTTTCCTGTAAATCCTAAAGCAGTAGGAATTTGGGACAGATGGAAAGCTTTTACCTCTTTTGTTCTTTTTCTTCTTTATCTCACTTCATACTTTACTAGTCTTTGAGGTTTTGGTGGAACATTTAATTTTATGTGAGCTACTCTCTCGTCTAGACAGAATTTTTGTTCATGCATATCAACTTCTCCAAGAAAAGCAAGACACAAATGCCAAGAATTGTCAGATAAAATTATAACTTCCATGTGGCAAACTGGCCAATGTCAAGCATGCACTATCATGCCACACAATTTTCCTTTTGGCTGTTGCTTTTATAAACTTTACAGTATGCAAAGAAAGAGAGCCACTGAGTTATCACGCATGCTGGAGTTTTAAATCACACAAGGAGTTGCTAATGTTTTGCGACGTCCTGCAGTGGTCCGGCTGTAGGATACCTTTATAATCAAACGCCGGCGAATCACTCGGGCGGTGACTCTCCGTTCCTCCTCTGAGCTCGAGTCATTCTCACTGTCTTTCAAGTCCTGACAAATGCATTTTTAGTATAATTTTACCATCACATTTTAAAATAAAAGACATTCTGAGAAGAAAAATCAAGAAAGAATGATATTTATTTGCTGTGTTTTTTTTTACCACTAAGGAATATCATCATATATACTACTGAGAATCTTAACATTTAAGTGGAAGAAAGCTTTTATTTTTGACAAGCTGGGGATTGAAATCAGAGCCTTATGCATCCTAGGCAAGTGCTCTACCACTGAGCTATATTCCCAGCCCCTAAATTTTGAGCAGCATTCAAACTACTCTGTATATCCAGGTGAATTTCAATGTAATTGATTACAATTTATTAAAAGTAAGTCTAGAACACTTTTGGCTTTTGAAACAAAAGGCCACTAGTTTGTAGAAGCATTCATATTTCTTTAAAAAAAAGCTTTGTATTTATATTCATTTGATTTAAAGTTATAATAACCTTGTATTTTGGGTCATATTTTACTTCATCTACAAAAAGAGGTATGTTTCAGATTTTTATAAAAATTTGGTTAAATGTGATAGCTTTACCCAAAGCTTTTTGGAAATTCACATCAGCATAATTCGTGCATGTATTTGTTTCAAGAAATTCTTTTTAAAAAGTTTTTTTTTTTTCAAGAAATAAGAACTTAAAATTAAGTTTTCTATTACAGTTTAAAAGTTTTCCAGAAAGGACAGTAAATTTGGGAGATGTTGAACAATCTAAGAACTACGTGATGAGATGAGGGACTTTGTGGTCCAAAAGGGCAGAAATGGAATTCCCACACATGAAAGAAAACACAACTTTGTAATGGGTTGGGGGAGGCAAAGGGAAGGAGGAATCTGAGTTATCCATACATAGAATCTTAAACTGGGAAAAGGTTTTCGCTGGGTATATTGAAAAAGCCGAAAAATATATGGAATGCAAATGCAACAACAGAAGTGTCAATTAGATAATATCCCACCAAGCACCCTGAGGCCAGCCCCTGATGTAAGGAAAAAGCAACTGTTTGGCAGATGTCTCAGAGCCCACTGCCTCTCGGGAGTCTGCTAGCCTTATGGTGAAAAGTGCAGAGAGCAGAGTAGTATAATCTGAGGATCGGGCTCCTTTAAGGAAACTCTCTAGGCAATAGTAGTACATGGAGAAACTTTAGGAGAACCAGTGGAATATTTTCAGAGTTCCTACATGAGTTCTTGCATGAAGAGATGGAAAATGGCAGAATTTTACCTTGTAGCAGCAGGCAGTCATTCGTGTGAGAGCAGCACCCGGACTTTTGACCTGATTTTTTAGGGGATAAAAAGGGGGCTGTTTTCTGAGATTGTACATCAGATAACCTACTGGGTTGCTATTGTTCTATGGTAGAGCGCAAAAGATACAACCTGAACGTGTCTGGATTTCTGAAGTGTTCAGACTCTTATTCCTGGAGGCTTAAACTCAAATAGATTATGATGATCACATAATAGGAGGACTAGTAACCAACATGAAAGGGAGAGATTCTTTTTTTTTAATTTGGTAGTACCAGGGATTGAACTCAGGACCTTGCACTTGTCAGGCAAGAACTTCTTCCATTAAGCTACCTCCCATTTGTAGCTCCACTGAGCTACAAATGAGGGCCTTGTTTTTAAGAAATGTTGTAGGTGCTTTTTTTTTTTTTTTTTTTTTTTTTTTTTTTTTTTTTTTTTTTTTTTTTTTTTTTTTTTTTTTTTTTTTTTTTTTTTTTTTTTTTTTTTTTTTTTTGTGGGGCCAGGGATTGAACTCAGGACCTTGTGCTTGCCAGGTAAGCACTTATTCCACTGAGCTATCTCCCTGGCCCCATTTTTGTCTTTTTTGAGACAGGGTCTCCCTGTGCAGTTCAGGCTGGCCTTGAGCTCACTTTGTAGCCCAGGCTGGTTTCGAACTCGCACTGATCCTCCTGCTTCAGCCTCCCAAGTGCTGGGAGTACAGGCATGCGCCACTATACCCGGCTACTGTAGGTGCTTTCTAATAGTAATTACTTTGCATTACTAATGAATTGAGCTGAGTTTCCACTCGGAGTTAAGACCTTCATGTTTAGCCCCCTGCACACTGGCGCAAGTGCATGTGCCAGGTACATAGGCAGCAGTGCTTATTTATTCTGCGCGGTGGTGGTTTCCAGAACATCTCTGTTGCTATCAATAGACTTTTTCCCAGCAACTCTTCACAGGTGCAGTATCACCATGCCACTATCTCCTATGTCTTGTGAGCTTGCCTTACACGGGAACAGTCTATCCAAATTCTTTCTGCTGAATATACTAAGAATCAAGTAACAGACAAAAATCTGTGTTCAAAATCACTTAGCAGGAAGGGACTCAAAGGCCTGAGAAAGACTCAAACAAAAATGCTCAAGAGCAAAACAGAGAAAGAACTCAATGTTCGGGGGCTTTCGGGTTATCTAAGTGGCTGAAGTGCCTGCATGGGCAATCCCAGTCAGGCACTGGGGGTGGCGGTTGGATCCCCACACCCACCCTTAAGGCAGCCTATGCCAGCCAAAAAACAACAACAAAAAAATGAAAAGAAACAAAACCCTGTTCAATTATTGGCTGTGGTAGTCATTTGCTCTACTGCCCGCCTCCTAGAACAATCTCTAACTCAGGTTATCAGCACCTTCACTGAATCTCAAAACAAACATCAATGGAAACAAAACAAAACAAAACAAAAAAACAAAAAACTGATCAAAACTTGACTTCCTCAGGACCTTGCACTGGCCAGGCAAGAATTAAGCAGGACAACAGGCAGAAGGCAAAGGGCTGGCTGCAGCTAGCTGGCAGGTATGAGTCTTCTTCAACCTTAAGCGTTGCAGTGGCTCTTAGGAGAACTGCCTGGATCTCAAGGAAGACACCTGGGCAGCTGTCCCAGAGACATGTAATTCTCAGTCTGTGTCTATGGTGTAGTTGACAAGAGGACACAAAAATTGACTAGGAAATGTAGTAAGAAGCAGGGGGCCAGGGAGATAGCTCAGTAGAATAAGTGCCTGCCTGGCAAGCTCAGAGTCTGAGTTCAATCCCCGGTACTGCAAAAAATAAAATAAATAAATGTAGTAAAGAACATAGGAAATGCTGCTCATCTTTGTTTTCTTATACCTGTCTGGGAGTCATACTTTCAATATTGAACTATTAAAATAGTTCAATATCTTAAAAGAAAAATGCACTAGAGGATGTCACAAAAGCATATCAATACAAATTGCAAACAGTTCCACCATGGTAAACCTTTTAAATGACCAGAAACAAATCTTAATTATCAGCAGATATGAAGACACTACTTCTACCTTCAAATTTTAGACAGCGGTCAACCCATTCCATCTGCAATTTGGCGGTTTTCTCTCAATTTTAAAAGTTCTTCCAGATAATACGTCTCATAGAATAAGCATCTTAGATAGGTCAAATACTATATATTTTAATGCACTCTCCCCAGCTTGAACCACTGGTGGCATGGGCGTGACTGTCCCATACAACACAACTGTACCACTTGTCCAGTGGCACAAGCCATCCCATGGGACGGGCATGCATGTACCAGTATACCACCCAGCAGTAAGCGTATAAATGATGGCCGCATCATGACTGTTAAATTATGCTGAAAAACCAGAAAGGGACAGAATTACCCTCCAATAAGATGACGAGGTTTGGAGATGGGAAATGCAAATCGCAGACAAAATTAATGCTGGATCTTGCGGTAGTTACTTAAATGTCTCTACAGTCCTTCATCCTCCTGAAAATGGCTACAGAGATGCTAGCATCTTTTCTGCCTTGCCAAGGGAGCCCTGATTAAATGGCCTATGTTTTTACTTTGCACATTCTTGCCCCTACCATTCATGCTACAGTGTTACCCATCTGTAACTTAGACATAGCAAAGAATCCTGAGTCCAGTATTACAAATACAACCAAAGGAAGGGGAAGCCTCAGAACCGCGCATGACACCAGAGCCTGGTGACGACCTCATGACCTACCTTGGGCTCTGACCCACTGGAACCCTCTTCTTCGTGAAGGTTAAACCGTGGCTTGCCGTCAGCAGCAGGAGTCCTGCTCATCTTTTTCATGCTGACAGGCACACAGGGTTTAGGCTCTTCTATGACAAACTTGCTGGTTTCTTCCAGAGATTTCTGATACGCTGCTAGTGGCGACAGAGGCTCCTCCAGATGGCCAGATCCATGTGTTTTTGATTTCGGAGTTTCCTTAGCGCTCTGCCTTCCTGTGTCACTTTGAGGTTCTGGAAAGTGAGATTTCGCCTTTGCTTCTGGAGTAGCTTCGGCATGGCTACCATTGGCTTCAAATTTTCCTGCTTCTCCTTTGAGATATGAGGTAATAGAATCTCTACACTGCTCTGGGCTGGAAGAGATAAAATAGACAAATTACGATGAGAACCCATGGCTCAGAAGCCCTTAAATTGTGAGGTGTGAGGAGGTTTCTGTGGGCTCCAGGCACTCGAAATCCCATTCTAGCTGGCTGTCTAGCGTTTTTCAAAGAATTGCACCTCTATAGCCACTTAAGCTCTGTATCCGGAAAGGTGTTCATGGGCCAATTAAGAGTTCCAACCTCACCGATCTAAAAGGGGAGGATATTATGACACATTCTGGTATCACTCATACAAATCAACAAATAAGACATCTCCCAACAATATAGTGAGTTGCTGACATGAACCTCTGGTGTTCCTAAGGACCTCTCAGCTGGTTTCTCTGTGTGTTTTCAGGTAGGAATCCTGTCTTCTTCATACTTTCCTAACCATAACGCCTTTACCCAAACCCTATTTCCTCTCACTACTGACTTCTTGGACATCCCTGGTGAGCAGATGCTGGTGCAGCCCTGTGCTTCTGTTCCTTGTGATGAGTGCTTTCCTTAGCTATTAAGAATCTTTTTTTTTTTTTTTTTTAAGTGGATTTCTGTGGCTGGGGGCTTAGTAGCACAGCACGTGCCTGGCAAGCCTGAGGTCCTGAGTTTGATTCCCAGTATTCAAAAGAACCCAAAAGTGGATTTCTAATTTGTTTCACTCATTTCAGTATGTCCTTTATTTTGGAGCTTGTGTATTATTTTTAGTGTTTTTGCTTATGCCTTGTTGAAAGCAACATGTAGTACACTGATAGCTATAAAAATATACAATAACAGATACCATACACTGTACTTGTACCTATTCTTTTAAATCAAATCTTTTTATTTTTTTGCAGGGCCAGGGTTCAAACTCACAACCTTGCACTTGCCAGACAGGCACTAGTGCCATGGAGCTATCTCCCCAGCCCCCAGATCTTTTTATGATCTGAACACATTTATGTTAAGCATCTAGCAACAGTATACTCTCTTCCGTGTGTGTAAAGACAAACTTAATGCACCGTGACAATGGTGTGAGCTTCAGAGTTTTAGGAGTTCTCTCCAGTTCTCCCCACTATACCTTGTTTGCCTGACTTCCCTGACCTGTGTTTACACCAGCAGTGAAGCTACCATTTCCTTGCTTTTGTGCAATAATCTGGCTTTTTTCTTTTATATAATTTATTGGCAGAACCTCTATGAAATAAGGGGTTCCAGCCAGTTTAGTAATAATAATGAACATTTTTCCTATATTTTAATTTATTTCTTGGTAAGCAACTATATATTACATAACCACATCTTAACATGAACATCAAAGTTAATATTATTTGTCTTTTCTATTTCTCTTTGCTGAGCTATATATAGAATATGCCTTCATTTTTTCCAGAGGGTTTTTCATAAACTTCTTTTTGTAAATTTTTTTTTTTTTTTTTTTTTTTTTTTTTTTTTTTTTTTTTTTTTTTTTTTTTTTTTTTTTTTTTTTTTTTTTTTTTTTTTTTTTTTTTTTTTTGGTCTTTTTTGAGAGAGGGTTTCATTGTGCAGCTCAGGCTGGCCTTGAGCTCACTTTTTTAGCCCAGGCTGTTCCAAACTCACACTGATCCTCCTGCCTCAGCCTCCCAAGTGCTGGGATTATAGGCATGCGTCACTGTGCCCAGCTGTCTCTTTGTGAATTTTATAGTCTCTCTTTGTGAATTTTGTCAGCAAGAGGTTTACCAGAAATATGAAAATGTTGCATATGGTTATGAAATAGCATCAGCTCTCTTGCATGCGACACAGGCATATCCCTAGATGCCACACATCTTAGTCTGATGTGCGAGTATGTAAAGATCATGGCTGCTTCCACCAAGAGATCACTGTTTGCCCAAGACCTCTGGTCCTCTGGTAGGTAGTTTAATCTCCTTTGTTTGAGATCTATGTTCTTGTCTGGGGGAAGCAGTAGTAGAAATCTGATTAAAGTGACATTGTGAGAACTTATGATCTTATCTAGATTTGCCAAGTACTTACCTAACAATAGTAAGACTGACCCAAGGTTGATCTTGGGGACCTCTTCACTTCCCTTTCTAGAACATGCTAATGTAACAGTGAACCAGATTCATGTTAAGGGAATTCTGTTTTGGGGGGATTCTCTTGGTAAACATTGTTTGGCAAATGTGTCTCATAGCACATTAAAACCAATGACATACAGGGGCTGGGGAGATAGCTCCTGGCACAAGTGCCTGCCCAGCAAGTGTAAGGTTGTGAGTTTGAACCCTCGTTCTGAAAAAAAAAAAAAGTAAAAGGAATGATGTACAGAAAAATAGGAAGGTATATACAGTGGTTTTTCTCAGTATGGCAGGAGGATAGATAAATGCTATTTCTTTTAGCTTGTCTGTATTTTACACATTAAAACACTTTTTTTTGTTTGTTTGTTTTTGGTTGGCTGGCTCAGCCAACCAGGGGACAGGGCTGGCATGGCATGTTGTGTCCAGGATTGAACCGCAGTCCCTGTGCTTACCTAAGCAGGCACTTTAGTCTGCTGAGCTGTCTCGCCAGCCTGATGTTAAAATACTTTAAAAAAAAAAATACATAGAAGACAAAAGTCCATCAAAACCTCTTTTCCCCCCTTTTTGGTCTGCTCAGTTTCATCCATGGCACTTCCAGCAACCTTGTAAGGATAGCTATTCCTACATTATGGGGTTATATTATTTTCAATCTTTGCTTTAAAATTTTGTATAGTGTACACATTTGTATATAGGTAAAAACAAGATTTTTTTTTTTTTTGCCTTTTTGAGACATGCAGTTCAGGCTGTCTTGGGCCTGAACATGTCAGTTCTTGGGCTCACTTTTGTAGCCCAGGCTGGTCTCGAACTCACACCAATTCTCCTGCCTCAGCCTCCCAAGTACTGGGATTACAGGCGTGTGCCACCATGCCCGGCACAAGAGATGTTTTGGGGAACAAGAATACTACAAGTGGGGTTGGGGAGATAGCTCTGTGGCATAAGTGCCTGCCTGGCAAGTGCAAGGTTGTGAGTTTGAACCCCGGTCCCGCAAAAAAACAAAAAACAAAAACAAAACAAAACAAAAAAAAAACTACAAGTAATAAATTAGAAAAGAATAGTCTTCTAAAGCTAAAGAAGTACAAATCTTTGCCTTATCTTCCTAACTCAGGTTTTCAAGGTTACATTTAAATTTAAATTCCCTTTTCCCTTTCTAGAGTAGTACACTCAACCTCCTCTCAAGGCAGGTATCATCCAAAAACTAGGCTGGGAATTTAATTTAATTTAATTAATTAATTAATTAATTAATTTAGTCTTTTTGAGACAAGGTCTCGCTATGCAGTTGAGGCTGGCCTTGAGCTCACTTTTGTAGCCCAGGCTGGTCTCGAACTTGCACCAATCCTCCTGCCTCAGCCTCCTGAGTGCTGGGACTACAGGCGTGAGCCACCACTCCCAGCTCTAGGCTGGGAATTTTAGAAAGACTCATGCTTGAAAGTATCTGCCTAAAACAAAGCATTTTAAATGGGTGAGCACTGCTTCCCTGTCCTCCTTTTCGTGAGAGTCGTACCTGTCTCCCAGTCGGTCGAGCAAACCACCGGTTATTCTCCGAGCTTGAGCGGGCGAATCTGTGTTTCCACTTGACGCCTCCTTCTGCCAACCTGTAATTGAAGACATTTCCAGTTCCGCTTGCTGACCACATTTAAAAACAGCCTGTGCTTTTTCTTCTGGCATCTCCTGAGACTCTACTCCTTCTTCGAGTTGAATGTCCTCAAACAGAGATTTGTGTTTTTCTTCCATCATCTCCTCATCAGGACCAGATTTTCCTTTCCCCTGCTGCTTAGCGCCCAGGCTTACTGTTCTAGTCTGTGTCAAGGGCTTGGCCGCTTTCATAGCTTTTGGGACCCCAGCCACACTTCCGAGATATTGAGGATACTCACTCAGGCATACATCCTCCAACTGGCTCTCATCTACTTCCACTGCTTCAGGCATTTCTGTTAAAGGCACTGAGTCTTCCATTTTGCTGTCTTCTAAGGAAGTGTCTTCTGCAGTTACCACTGGAGGTCCATCTGCTGAGTGCACTATATTGCCCTGGGAAGGCACTAGCCCATCACTCAGTCTACTACGGGTCCTAAGGGGAGACTCTATGCTAGAGAGGTCACTAAAATAATCATCTTGCTGCAAGGGGGTGGGTGGTGTGTAGTGCAACCCTGTGGGGGTCTCCAGTTCCACTTGAAGGGGAGGATAACCTATGGAAGACAGTACATTTGGACTGACTGGAATGAATTAGAACACATCAAACAAAAACACATGGAATGACTAAAAGTATATCAGGTATGAAAATGCATGATGAATTACAGAATAATGTTGATAAAATTTATTGGTTTAGTTCATTAAGTGAAGTACAATGAAGGATAAAGCCTAGTGCAAACTCCAATAAAACAGAAATGCTAATGAAGATCCCAATTGCTTAGCAGTTTTGGTACTTTTAATACAGTAAACTTAAATATGCAGACTAATGTAATCCAATATAAAATTAGTTGTTATTATTTAAGACATTTATTTCATGGCCAATTCTAATTTTAGCATGCAAGAATCATATACTGTGGTAGACTGAATACAGCAAGCCACAAAAAGACCAATTTTGTAATCAATTACCATATAACTTATCTTAGAAACAGTACATATGAGCAATACAACACAACTTTAATTCTTGCTTTATAAGAAATTTACAGGAAAGACATATGAACTTAAATCCTCAGAAAGAAATGTCATTAGATTTTTAAAGCAGTAGCACTGGGTAAAAATCTGAAAAGATGTTAGGATAAGGATTTTAAAAGTAGGCAAAGTAGAACAGAGTCCATGTAAAGTTTCCAGGTGTCGGACTATGACAGAGATGAAGGGTTGTGGCACATGTGGAGGTCTTGGTGAAGTTGGTGGGATCCACTGAGAAACACGAATCAAAGAAAGAGAAGAAATGATACACAGCGGAGACAGGAGGGGGAAACCATTTGCAAAGCGCACTCTGAATATTCTTGACAATGCTGTGAACTGTGGAGTTCTTTAACCAGCCTACACAAACGGGAAGGACGCAGCTAGCCCCTGGTCTTATTATTTTTTTTGTCTTTTTGAGACAGGGTCTCACTATACAGTTTAGGCTGGCCTTAAACTCACTTTTGTAGCCCAGGCTGGTCTCGAACTCATAGTGATCCTCCTGCCTCAGCCTCCCAAGTGCTGGGATTACAGGCGTGCGCCACCACGCCCAGCTAGCCCTTTGTCTTAGACATTGCTGTGTGTGAACTACAGACGTACTTTTCTACCTTAGCAGAGAGAAGAGTCAACAGTGTTCTGGTCATGGTGAGGAAAGGAGGTTTTGTAGCAACTCAACGAAGAGGAGAGATGGGCAAACATTTGTAAAAAGCAACAATGCATATTTGCTGAGCTGTTGGCCTAGACACACTGAAGACTAAGTATTCCATTACACCAAGGTAAATGCCAGTTGGCTACTGTTAGAATTCAAATGACTATAGGTAAGTGAATGCTTCTGGTTCTGGACACTTATCAACTAGAGTCCTGTGGGAAAACTAGGTAAGGTTACCTGAGACTTATAATGTGCATGAGTCAAGGTCCTGAATTTACCTATATAGTTTTAGAACTGGATATAGAAGATAGGAGCTGGCGGGATGGCTCAGTGGGCTGAAGTGCCTGCTTATGCAAGCTTAGGCAACCGCAGGGACCACGGTTCAATCCCGGGCACCACAAGCTGCGCCAGCCCCATCCTCAAGGCAGGCTGAGCCAGCCATAGCATAAAATAAAGTTTAAATTAACCATAAAGTATTTTCTTAAGCTCAACATCTTTGATACAGATTGAAAACACATGTATTTGTTACTAAAAAAAAAAAAAAAAAAGACTACTTAAAAAAAGAAATAGAAAATACTGAGGTACAACAACAAGCCTACATGAACTTACTTTAATGATATTCTGAGTTTAAAATGTCAAATGAAGCTTCCAAGAACACTGATTTTGTGATCAGTGATCTTTTTATTTTATTTTTTTAATTTTAATTTTATTTTATTCTTGTTTCAGAACTTTTGTTTGTTTGTTTATTTTTATGGCCGGCTCAGCCTATCCTGAGGGCAGGGCTGGCACAGCATATGGTGCCGGGGATCGAACAGCGGTCCCTGCAGACGCCCAAGCTTTCCTAAGCAGGCGCTTTAGACCACTGAGCCATCCTGCCGGGCCCAGTGATCTTTTTAATTAGAACTACTTTTCACAGTTCTTTCCTTCCATAAAGAATATTAGAATATTGCCAACACTATAGTTTGTTATATTATGTCTATTTATGTAGTACAGAAAGCACTTGATTATTAATACCTGGCCTCACATATAAAGCATAATTTTTTTTTTAAGCTTTATTTATATTACGGCTGGCTCAGCTGGCCCCACTGAGCTATCTTGCCAGCCTCAATAGGGCACGATTGGCTGGCTCAGCTGGCCCCACTGAGCTATCTTGCCAGCCTCAATAGGGCACGATTTTGATGACAGCTTTTCTTCCCAGGTTGTACTGCCTTTCTAAACTTTAGAAAAAAATCCATGTTTATTATTTACTGTATGTATTATGTACATAACAGGTATACTTTAAATTTTCAGTTCACTTTAGCTTTAGAAAGCAGAAATTTTCTAACAATTTGAAATATGTTCTCCTTCAACATTTGCATAATTAGAAATGAATGATTCTTGTTACAACTTTTCCAGTTTAAAAAAGGAAACAAAGCCAGGCAGATAGAGGATACCTGCAGTCCCAGCCTTGATGAGGCTGAGGCAGGAAGATCACAAGTTCAAGGCCAGCCTGACTACATAGGGGACTCAAGACCAGACTTGGCTGAGCTAAATGGCAGGATCCTGTCTTAAAAGAAGAAAAAAAAATCCCTGTTTTTTAAAACTTGTATTAGAAAAGTAGCCCTGGCTTCTCTCTGTTTTCATACCATCAATACTTTCTACTCAAATTCATGGTAAGAATAGATCTTCCTGTATAGAGGTAAGATAGGGCTATCTACAAAAAGGGAGGAAGGTGTTTATTATGCCATCTTTAATACTATGATGAAAAAGCCCCAATTTACATTAGGGAATTTACATAAATTTAGCTAATATGAATGAATTATGCTATTAGTGTGATTTATACTCATTATATTTGAAAGTGTACTGCTATTTATCTATACTAGCTGAGGTAGGCTTCTCCCAAATAATAAATGACAGCATATGAATTTTTAAAAATTTTAATCTCTAAAACCCTTTGACAAAGTGCTTAATGTTTACGAAAACAAACTAGGTGTTTCCTTAGATGCTTGGTCCCTGTACACTATCTTGGTCTTTGTTTTTTTTTTTTTTTAAGAATTTTTTATTTTATTTATTTATTTTTTTCTTGTTTTAGAACCTTTGTTTATTCACTCATTTTTTATGGCCGGCTCAGCCCACCCCGAGGGCAGGGCTGTAGCAGCATGTGGTGCCGGGGATCGAACCGCGGTCCCTCAAGCCGCCCAAGCTTTCCCAAGCTTAGACCACTGAGCCATCCTGCCGGGCCCCACCACCTTGGTCTTTGACCGAAGAATTTGCATGTTTTCCACTTTAATCTGACTCCCTGCTTTGCCTGTTTGGCAGAGCTGGGCTCCCTGTTTGGTTTCGCAAACATGTACGTGAAAGATCACTGTTTTTTTTTTTTTTTTTAGTAAATATAGAAATTGAAAATGAGAAAAACACCACACTGCCTAGCTAGTCAGCTTCCATTTGGTCATGGAAAGTATCAGTAGCTGATGTTTGTGTGTCTATTTGCATTGGATATTGCAGAGGCATTCGCCAGGCTTGCTGGGATGTCAGAGTGCTTATGCGCAAACTCTGCCTGACAAGACGCTGTGAAAATGCAAAATTAACTCAAGCAAATCACAATTTAGGCGATTTCCAGTGACTGCCTTGTGCAACTGCACTTTGCAATTTTATCAAATGATTAAATAAATATGAACACTAAATTCAATTACCATCAACAGGGTCATGGAAAACATTGTTTTCATCTGCAAAACTTCTGGTGCCTGAAATATTTCCATAATCAAATATTGGTCCTTCTAGCAGAGTCACTATATCTATCCGATTAATTTTTGTCAAGACCGAAGTTAAGGCGTCAGCTGAAAAGGAGAGAAAAGAGATTGAAACCAAACCAAGTCATTGTCTTGTCAGCACAGTACCACACAGGGGCACGGCTCAAAGCCCTCTGAGTACTTTCCCAGCTCTAGGCGCCTACTGCTGCAGGGAGGGTAGGGCCTTACCCACTTGGCAGAGTTGTGTGGGAAGAGGGCAGCTGGCAGCGTTCGTTCCACCCCAACAGGGCAGACAGGCACTAAAATAGCTGGCTCCTTTTCTAAGGGAATCTGACGCAACTTGAAAACAGTTCCCTCCCTTCTTCAGAATGTCAGAATAGGTCACCCTTCCGTAATGCATTTTTATGGCTTCCTAAGGTCAGGCTGACCCAGGCAAAGCCACAACTCACACCACATTCTGTGGCTTAGCACCAGTCCCAACCCCAGGATATCAGTGGGCCTTCCACTGCCGCGGGGCTAGCTGAGTCCCCCTACTGGATCCCTAGCGGATCCTGCCTTCTTTCCCGCCACACTGCTGTGCTACGGCAGTGTTTCTGATGACCATCAGAACTGGAATTAGTTTTCCAGTTTATGATAGTCAGAAAGAATGGCAGACGAATGAAAATTATTCCTTGCTGGTTATGTTTCAAAAAGCTTCTTAAAAGCAGATCTCTAGAATGTCAGCCCTCAATTAACAAATATGACTTCAAAGTCTTGCCGACCCCTCACCACTCTGGCTTTAATTTCCTATGTTGTATTTCAAGTGCTGGAATGTAGAACTTTTACATGGACCTAACAGCGGGCTTATCGAAAATATTTGGTATATGCAGCTTTGAAAGGTAAAATAATATAACTTCAGCATACTTGTGGCATTTTTCCCGTCTCTGGTAACCCATTTTTTTAATAACATGAAGCTTTGAGAGATTAAGGAATTGGGATTTTCCACGCGTATCTGATTGATTTCATCCACTGAAAAATTCAGCTCCCTTGCCAATTCTGTGAAAAGAAAGAAAGTTACTAAGATTGCATCTCCTAGTTTGACTGCACATACTTTATAAAGGTAATGTTCAACTGCTATAGAGAAAAACGAAAGGAATTTTATTTTTACAGAAGCTCGTTACCACAGAGGCATTCCTTTTCAGAGAGCTGACTTCCTAAGAAACTAATGACTGTCCTCAGGCTCTGACTTACCTCTCTTCAGGCAGTTACTTATAATCAAATTTCCCTGAGAAATCATTCTGTAAGTACACTTTTGTCTTTGCAGAGAGGAGGATGCTGCTTACTTGCTTTTAATTCAGCCAACTACTCTGTAATGTGAGCAAAGGGCCATGACATGGCTATAAAATCCATAGGTATGACACAAGCGACACAGCAGGGCTGCCCTAAGCCACCCCTCGGAGCACGCTTTCCATGCTTCTAGTCTCGTGAGCTCCACTCCAGGTTATGGCATTACACTGATATGCAACAACTTGGATAAAACATTGGAGGCCTCTATCTTTCTGCTCATGCGTGGTCTCCCATGCTCAATCTCATAAATGTTGGGAGTATCTCTGGAAAAACAGCAGCCAATCTAGGTATCAGTGGCTGCCCTGTAAGAGGGAAACTTAGGTGGCTTTTCACTGTTTATTTTTGTGTTTCTTTTTTTTTTTAAATTTTATTTATTTTCTTGTTTCAGAACCTTTGTTTATTCACTCATTTTTATGGCCGGCTCAGCCCACCCCAGAGGCAGGGTTGGCACAGCATGTGGTGCTGGGGATTGAACTGAGGTCCCTGAAGCCGGCCAAGCTTTCCCAAGCAGGCGCTTTAGACTGCTGAGCCATCCCACTTGTGTTTCTTAAATTATCAAATGTGTAATACCTTAAACGATTATGAAATGAAATGTGGCAAATGCTCCTACAGAAAAGGAATTGGTCGAGATTCTATTTCTCTTAAGAAGTATTTCCAGGGTCAGTGTTATGGTTTATGTCTAGTTGTCCCCCCAAAGCCTCATGGAGTCATTGGGCGGGGACTGCTAGAGTTTGAGACTTGATCCTTGATCCCTGGGATTATGGGTTTTAGTACTGATGGGATTATGGGTGGAAGTACTTCTGGGATGATGGGTGTAGCCTAGGGCGGGAGCTAAGGCGGAGAGCCTGAATGTAATATAAAGAGAGACAGAGAGACAGCTCTAGCTGTTGCTGTTGCTCTGCTGCCATGTTGGTTGGCTACCTCTGCCACCATTTTGTTGCTGTTCCGCCGCCATGAACTGGATGCTCTCTGCTCTGCTCCTCTCAGCCTTGGGCCAGCCGAACATGGACTGAAACCTCCAGTAACTGTGAGCTAAATAAACCTTTCCTTCCTTCATTTTGAGTGTTGGGTATTTGTTCCAGCAACGAGCAAAAGGTAACTAAGACAGTCAGGGAGATAGCTCAGCAGCATAAGTACCTGCCTGGCAAGTGCAAGGTCCTGAGTTCAATTCCCAGTACAAAAAAAAAAAGAGAAGTCTTTCCAGCAAGCTGGCAAAATGATGTCAGCTTAAAAACAACTTTATCTTGTGACCAAGTGTGTTACCCTGCTAACACAAGGGTTATATAAAATGCCTTGCATAGGTTACTGTGTGCTACAGATTTGAAGTACTAGAAAACTGAAAATAGTCCACATAATAAAAAAAGTTAATCACTGTGAAGCAGAACTTGCAGGTGCTGTGATCATGGTCTACAACTAAAAATATCAGTGGTGTTTGCAGAAATGAAACCAGTTCTTGTTGAAACAAAATTTAGTTTTAAATCATGCAGTACACAAATCCTTCCTTTTATATTCAATTTAAAAACAAAGTTAGGACTCATTAGTGTATTGCCATGGAGATAGCTTAGTAGAATAAGCACCTGCCTGGCAAGCATAGTTAGCAAAACACTATCACAAGGTATGGATGCGCTATTTGTTCATTAAAGGCAAGATCTGATTTTGGAGGCAATTATAAAATTTGTAACTATTATCAGTAATAAAAATGCTGGAAATTGTTAAAAGTCAACACACATTAGGACAAGCTTGGTGGTTAAATTTTCTAATAATCTTCATTGAACATGTAGTTTATTCTAGTTAGAGAAATTTTATTTGTTAGATGTTCCTTATCTCTTTGTGTTTTAGGTGACAATATTCCTATTGTTGAAAAAGCACAAATGATTTTCTGGACACACATTGAAGAGCAAAGAGATACTGACACAAAAAATTTTATAATTTGGCTTCTTTCTGGCTTTTCTTCTTCCTGTTGCAGGCCTAGGAGTTGGGCCTTGAGCATTCTAGGCAAGTGCTCCATGCCTGGGCTGCAGTCCCTGGCCTGGCTGGATACACTTATGTTCCCAGCTGCTCGAAAAATTTACTCTGATAAACACAGGGCACTTGGTTATTGTTGTTGGCCTAAGGAAATCTAGCAGCTATGGGTACATAATACCACAAAACCACCTTTTGTTCCAAGCTCCAATATATTTTCAGATTTGTGTCTGATATTAAAATATAATTCTTTTTTTTTTTTTTTTAGGACCGGGGTTCAAACTCACAACCTTGCACTTGCCCAGCAGGCACTTGTGCCTTGGAGCTATCTCCCCAGCCCCTAAAATATAAATTTGATGACACTTGTCAGGAAATATTTATACCAAGCTAGTTCCTTTTAATGCTCATCCATCTACAAATAATCACCAAACCACCGGTCTTAACAGCGCCTCCAAGTTCCAGGTCAGTGGCGGTGAACCAAAGGCTAGGACGGCTATGTGGTGCAGAAGTTGGGTTAGAGGGATGGGATGGGGGCCAGAGGCATTCATACAAAAACGTTTAGATAAAATTGTTCCCCAGTATCCAGTTTCACATTGTCCTTTCATAGTGGACAACCATATGGTATATGTCACTGGTGGTATAAAGATATGATTCCAGGGCTGGGGAGATAGCTCAGTAGAATAAGTGCTTGCTTGGCAGGTGCAAGGTCCTGAGTTCAATCCCCAGTACCATGAAAAAAAAAAAAAAAAAAAAAAAAAAAAAAAAAAAAAAAAAAAAAAAAGGTATGATTCCAGTGATATTCTTTTAGCTGCCTTTTTTAGGTGTGTATTAATGAAATTCATTCAGCCTATAAGACTTGAACTAGCTCAGATTTACATGATGCAGGATTTTAGGGACCCTGTTAAGATAAACTACAGAGTAGGCCAGGCATGGTGGTATACTATGTCATTCTCAATGATCAGGAGGTTAAGGCAGGAAGATTACAAGTTTGAGGCAGTCAAGGCAATTTAAGAAAACCTTATGTCAAAAAATTAAAAGGGCTGGGTTGTAGCACTGCTATAGCACCCCTGGGACCACACAAACTGAAATTAAATATTGCAAAGCAGTGCTGCTTAGCTGGCCCAGATCCTGGGCTTTGTTTCTTATGGAAGCCAAATGAAGCCAAATCGTCCCTTCCCATGAATCAAATGATTGTTAATGATTGTTTACTTCTTAGCTATATTTTTTAAAGTATTTATTTATTTATTTATTTATTTATTTTGGTTTTGCAGGACCGGGGTTCAAACTCACAACCTTGCACTTGCCCAGCAGGCGCTTGTGCCTTGGAGCTATCTCCCCAGCCCCTAAAGTATTTATTTTTAAAGCCAGGTGTGGGGTGCACACCTGTATTCCCAGCACTTGGGAGGCTGAGGCAGGAGGATCAGTGTGAATTTGAGACCAGCCTGGGGTACCAAAGTGAGCTCAAGGTCAAAGAAAAAGAAAAAGTATTTATTTTTAGAACTTCAAAACTTTCTGAAGTTTTAAGGTATATTTAGTTTTTAAAAGTTTCAATTTAAATCTAATCTGTCATTCCTCTGTCTTCTTACACAGATATGGCAAATACCCCATTTCTTACTAGGAAAGTTATATGATTTTTTTTTTTTTTTTTTTAGGGAAGGATCTACAGGGTGTTCAGGGGCTCACTACTAGATTGGACTTGTAGTGATCCACCTGTTTACAGCCTCCCAAGAGCTGGGGGCTGGGGAGATAGCTCTATGGCACAAATGCCTGCTTAGCAAGTGAAAGGTTGTGAGTTTGAACCGCGGTTCTGCCAAAAAAAAAGAAAAAAAAAAAAAGAAAAAGAAAAAGAAAAAAAAATCCCCAAAGCTAGGATTATAGGTGCACGCAACCATGCCCAGTCTCAAATGCCATCTCAGCATGCCCCCGGGGTGGGGCTGGCACAGCAGGCTTGGGGATTGAACTCCTGGCCCTTGCGCCTGCTTGCAGGCACTTTAATCTACTGAGCTATTTGCCTGGCCCAATATATGATTTATATTTAATTAATTAATTAATTAATTAATTTTTGCAGCTTTGGGCTTTGAACTCATGACCTTGCACTTGCCAGGCAGGCACTTATGCCACGGAGCGATCTCCCTGGCCCGATTTACTTTTAAATAAATCTTGAACATAAAACATGAGTGCACTCAAAGCAAAGCCTTTGGGCTGGGCAGTGCCTAGCTTGGAGGCAGAGTGTTGCTGGTTCAAGCCCCAGCAGAAAGATGTGTTTAAAAGAGAGAAGGATCAGCTATGTGCCTTATGTGAAACCCAGGCAGGGGCGCAGGGACCACTGCCACGAGGAGCTGCTGCTTCGATGTATGCCAGGAATCAAGCGCAGGACCTTGTACTTGCCAGGCAGGTGCTGATGCCGCTGGGCTCTCTGCCCAGCCTGAGAGTGTCTGTATGAGCTCAGGGACTGTAAGCTCAGAGCAGAGTGTCGTGCAGTGTATGCAAGGCTCTGGAGCAGCCCCAGCACCACAGGGGTAGAAGGAGCTCTGAGGGCGTTACTTATGTTAAAGAATTGGCATCATTTCCTAGGGTGTTAGCTGTTTTCTTTTATGTCCCCAACTAAATCTGCTATGAGGCAAAAGATTACTTAGGCTAGCACAAATGCCCTTGTGGAGAAAACCTCTAAATTCAAGGACAAATTACTTCAGAAGAATAGAGTACGAGGTGTTATCAGCAATCATCTGATTACTGATTATGATTGAATTGGTTATTTTTTAAAGATTTTTAAATTTCATTTATTATTATTATTTTTTTTTTTTCTTGTTTCAGAACCTTTGTTTGTTTATTCACTCATTTTCATGGCCAGCTCAGCCCACCCTGAGGGCAGGGCTGGCGCAGCATGTGGTGCCGGGGATCGAACCGCGGTCCCTGAAGCCGCCCAAGCTTCCCCAAGCAGGCGCTTTAGACCACTGAGCCATCCCGCTGGGCCCCAATTGAATTGTTTATACTGGTTGCTTTTTTCTTTTTTTTAAACATAGTGAGCCACAAGAGAACAAGCAGGAAATGGCGAGTGTGACTGGTTCCACTCAGGAGCACATACACTTACCTGTCCAGCTAAGTCCCAGGTGGTCAGCCACTATTGCCATCCTGATATCTGTCCGTTCACATGGACTCTGGGGACCTACGATTTACAATTTCTTAATTAAAATAATCATCAAGAAAGATGGGAAACTGGAAAATTGCTTTTAGCAGTACTCAGGCCTTACAGAGAGACTAACGCTAGCACTGCACACTTCGATGTGTCCTAGCCACCTACGCGCCACTCCCTCCCACGTGGCTCGCGTGTGCTCCACCTGCATCAGGCCACGTGTCAGACTACATGGATGCTCAATGTAATGGGGTCGAACATGCTGACGAGCTAGCTACTGTACCACAGTGACAGCACTGTCATGTCGGTGAGAACACCACGATGAGGTCTCGACACTTGTGCTCGTACTTTGACAGAATTATATCCACTAGCACATAAAGAAAGGTAAAAGGTGTCCCTCCGGAAAGACATCGGTGTCTTCAGCATGCTTCCCTAGCTGTCTATGGTGTAGTGGGATCAGAAGGAGGAGAGGAGAGGACAGGAGACAGCACACACAGATGACAGATGGCAGAATGAGAAACTACGGTCAAGTCACTCCACAGGCAATCACGACAGTTCATGCACTAGGCGCTACGAGAGTTGGAAAGTGTTTACAAACTAGGCTGGTCTCCAGGAGGCGAGCGGAGAACGCTCGAGAAACCTGCCTGCCTTCATTCTCACCAGTCCGCCTACTGCTCCTCCTCTCACTGCCGGCCTTTTCACTCTTTGATTTTAAAGCCGCTGCCTCTGTTTTCTTATCTCTAGCAGACTTCGTGGTAACTGAAGGCTGGCCACCCCGGGAAGTCTCGGACAGCGACGTGTTTCTTGAGGTACTCTCGTCCTCATCAGACAACTCCGACTGCATCTTTTTGTCTTCTTCAGAGAGGCGGTCCACCAGCTTTAAGGTCTCACCACTAATTCCCTTAAAATATTCAATGGAATGTTTACATACTTCCTTAAGCTGACTTTTCCTGACTTTGGCTGTGGTGGCAGTGGTGGTGGGGGTGGTGGCGGTGGCGGTAGTACAGGTGGATCTTACCTTTACTGGCAGTTTGGATGGAAGCTGTCTGGACCTGCCTTGCTCGGGCTGTGCTGGCCTTTGCATGCCACATGCTTTTCTAACTGAAGCTGGGTTCTCCCTGTGTGTGTTTTTCACTGGAATTCTGGACTTCGTGTCTACACATGGGGAGCCGGTAAGGGGTTTGGCTTTCTCAGAGGGACTAACCTGCTTCGCTTTACTTGCTTTAGTGTTTGGCCTATGGCTTGGAGGGAAGATGTCTTTTGGTGAGGTGGCTTTTATGGGCAGTTTGGACTTCCGCCTAAGCCCTAGCGATTCTTTGGTCTTGTGCAGCTCGCCCGGAGCCAGCTGCTTATCTTGGGTGCAGTGTCCTTGTAGTACCCCTGTCTTTCTTCCTGATGAGCTTTTCACTGGGTTAGCTTTCTCTGTGGTACAAGTGGGTGCAGGATGTTCTGTCAGAACTACATGACTGTTATCTGTCTGCATAGTGGAAGCATCCAGATTGTTGTTGTTATTAAAGTTATCTTTTTGAAAATCGTGTTTTTCTTGGGGACTAGTGCCCAAGGGGCTATCGGCTGTGTTGGAAATCACTGGTAAAGTTTCATTTTCTACTCCCTGACCACTGGCCATCCCAGCTTCTAGCTTATCTGTTCCTTCGCCAGGGCCTTCTTTCTTCATGGTCATAGTGGATGCAGAGATTCCCATCTTTATAGGCGTGCGTGACTTGGGGTCAACTTTAGAGGTGTTAGTGGCCGCTGCTGCTTTGTCCAGAGAGCCACTACCGGATGAGGCTTCCCGACACTCTCGGCTGGTCGGGCTGCTGGGCTTAGGTTCAACTGTAGGTGCCTCTACGCTTCTCTCTAGATTGGTGTCTACAGAGGTGTCCCCTGACTGTGGCTGTGGAGTGGCAGTGACCATGCTCTTATCCCCTTCCCCCGGGTCCCCTGACTTCCCTTCAGAAGTATGCTCACCAATCTGGAAAAATTGGAGCCTTTCTTCAACAAAATCCCGCTTGCTCATGTCAATCGCACCACTGCGAGTCATCTCAAACATTTTTCCTTCGTGAAATGGGAAGGGGTTAGGCTCACTAGTTGGGGTACTTTCATCAGTTGGCGTTCTGGCCGGCGTGGTATCAGGGGTTGTCGCTGGAGAGCGGTCTTCCACTGCCAGACCAAAGGGCTTAGGTTCATCTTCCCGTGATTTACCATCAAACACTTCGTCATCCCCTTGGCTACCAGACCAAGGGTCAAAATCTAGACCTTTGGTAGCTACTGTTTTAAAAGGAGTGGCAAATTCTTCATCTACTTTGTAACTGAAATAAGTATCAGGAAACACGGATCTGTCGGGATGTCTGCCTTCTAGGGTGAAAAACTGGGCCCCTGTCTTCTGATCGGTCTTGTCGGGAGGCCTTTCAGTCAAAGAACTTTTACAGGGTGGCTTCTCTTCTTCTGGGCCCACCTTCTCCTCCTCCTCGATGACCTCCAATTTACTTTGGCTGAAAGAGCGGTCAGCCGGTCTCAGGATGCCCTCAGAGTTCCAGACATCCGGCTTCATGTCCAGGCCTTGGCTGGGGAGTTTCGGGTCACTCTCTATGAGCACGTCCTCATCCTGCAGGTCATAGCCATCCAGAGAGTCGATCTCTGTGGCATCGGTGTCGTGAGAGAAGTCCGCGGTGGTGGCGATGGAGCACTCTGTGACAGACTGGTCGTTGTTCCCGTTCTGAGCGCTTTCGTTCTGGGGCGAGTCAAGGCCGAGGCCCAACTCGCCGTCTTTGCCGTTGCCTTCCAGCTCCTTCTCGCTGGCAGCCTTTTCGGTCAAAGCTTTGGGTTTTGACACTTCTCTCTGCTCATCGTCTACTTCCTTTAACTTGAAGGTGTATTTTTTGACTGGGGCTGGCTGGTACAGAGATTCTTCATCACTAGACTCGCTGGCTTCTGCCCCCGGAGGCACGGGGGAAGGCGGCTGCACCCTGATGACCGGCTCAGCCAGCTGGCCCTTGTCGTGGTCGTCTTGCAGACTGACTTCCATTAGCTCCGCCTCCCTTTCAGGGAGAAAATGGTGCCTCTTTTCTGACTCAAGGTGCTCTGCATCCAGGGGTGGAGGAGGGGGAAACTCGATGTAGGCGACTCTGTTACTTTTGGGCCTTTGGACAGCGTCTCTGCCCCCATCGGAAGGCATATCCCGCTCTACTGTGGCTTCCTCCACTGGGACTGGCTGTAGGGAGGTGGACTTGGCCTGCTCCTCCTCCTCAGACTCCTCTGAAACCTCAGGAATTGGGCTGGGTTTGCCTGGGATATAAGCTATGAGTGAGTCTGGGGTCTTAGATGTAAACTCATAACTCACTTCCTCTGAGCTGGGTGTTTCTGGGGTTAAAGGACTTTTCCCAGAGCTGTCTAGAAAAGAGACTTGCTCTAGAGTGTCATCTTCCGGGCTACCTTGGGGAGAAGGAGGCTGCTTCTGCTGTCTAGTGGTATAGAAGGTCCCCCTCGTCTCTTGGACCGTCTTACACTCCTGACTTATGATCTTTTTTGCACCTCCTTGCTGTATTTCCTTTTCATACTGCTTCCCCACTTGTACGAAACTGACGTAAACAGGTAGAGTTTTGATCTCTTTCCCTCCCTCTGTCTGGGCTAGCGGTGCAAGTTTTTCCAAAGCATCAATGGGACTGTGGTCAAAGATATCACTAGAGGGAGAATCCTTTCCTGGGCTGAACTCTAAAGAGTCAGGAGATTTGGTGGGGGAAGTCTCGGTCTCCTCAAGAGGTGGGCATAAACCTACATAGCTCTGTTTGGAAACTTTGCTGATCTCTGAGTAGGTAACCTTTTCATCTTCTATAGAATTAGAGTGCTGTATCTCCACTGTCTCTTTGCTCATACTTGATGGGGACAACTTTTGCGATAGTTCATATTTGGCAAGTGTTGACTGCTCACAGAAACCATCAGGAATGCTGGAAGACAGCGCCCTCCTCTCCTCAGCAGCTCTGACCAGAATATGCGGCCCTGCAGAGCTCTCGCTTCTCCTGGGGGGCTGATCAAGAGCTCCCCCTGGACGGTCCCCATCTTTTACAACATACTCCCTGTACAAGACCTTCTTGGAAGGAGATTTTACAGTCATTTCCTTAATTTCTGAGAGAGAGCCATTTGCTAACACCTTGCGTTCTCGCTCAGTCACAGACACAACTTCACTCTCTTGATCAACACTTTTGCTTTCGGGGTGACCCACGTGATTCTCTCTCACATCATGAACAAGTACATGTGAAAGTCTGTCTTTCTGTGACTTATTGTTAGTGGCTCCGGAACTTTCCCACGTTCTAAAGACCTTTTTGTCCCATGGTCCCTGGGTTGCTAAATCTGGGGCTACACTGCATGCCAAGCCATTGGACTGTTGCTCAGAAAGAGAGTCAGGCCCTGCTCTACTTGGCATTTCAGTTCTTTGTCTGTTCACGTCGTCAGAGCCTGCGTCATGTACAGCAATGTCATTGCTCTGGGTGTGTTCCTCCTTGGCTGTTAACAGTGTCACGTCTTTCTGCACAGATGCGCTCTCCTCTGAGGGACCTGCGGCCTTCTGCTGCTTTTCTCTAGCCAACACTTGGTAGACGGGCAGCTTGCTCTCCTGTGGTTTCTTAACTGGGATTCTAGTTTGGCCATCTGGCTTTCTGTCTTCTTGAGTCGCCTCCTTACTTTTGGCCTGTGCTCCTTGTTCAAATTTTAATCTAATGGAGCTGAGTTTTGACTGTTTGAGCTGAAATCCAGACTGGGGCCCTTCTGACACTTTGCTCTGTGAGGTGCTGCCTTTGGCTTCCACGCTGGACTTGCCATCCCGGCTCGCCTGGGCAAGGGCCCTTTGCTCTGGGCTGCTGGGCACGCTGGAGGCTTTCCTATCCTCGGGCTGGGGGAGGCCTTGTCCATCAGGGCCTTGCTGCCTCGCCTTAACCCACTCTTCATTGGATGCCAACAGTTCTGTTAATACTTTCTCGGGGCTGCTGCTGGTAGAGCTCGGAGAAGAATATTCTTTGCCATTTTTGGGGCGTGGCTTTTTCTCTGGGGACTGCAGTTCATCATTGAGCTTCTCAGTTTTGTCACGAAAAAACTGTGACACTTCAGTCAGCTTTTCTTCAGCTTCCTTCACGGTCCTGTCCACCCTATCTTCATATATCAATTTCTCTCTACCTCGGTCTAGTCTGTCCTCAGCAAGGCGCATCCACATGGCATGTTTTGGGCTACTAACATCGCCAGAATAGTGCAACACTGTCACTTTATCAAAAGGCTCATCTTTAGACACTTTACCTACACCATTTTCAGACACATCTTTATAGATTTTGGAGAGAATTTCTTTTTTGGGGGCAGTGGCTACTTTTTCTCTGGACCGCTTATCAGACCCCTGCAACTCTGAGCTAGGGGGTCCTGTGTGGTCTGTAACCGATTCCTCAGTGTCAGAGTGAGACACATCTAGCTTTTCTGACAGAAGCATTTTCTCGGCAAACCTATAAGACTCCCCTCTTAGTTCTGACAACTCATCGTCATGGTATTCTACGGAGTGCTGACTGAGAAGCTTCAGGGTTTTGTAAGAGTCGTCGGACATGAGCTGCGCAGAGCTGGGGCGGCTGTCTTCCTCTTGGGACACCGGAGTGTTCACCCTGGAAGACTCCAGGTATGAAGGCAATGACTCTTCCGCAGTGAGCTCCTCTTCTTCTTGCTGACCCTGTCCCTCTGGACAAGGAAAAGCATCGTGTTTTTCTGGCAGAAAATCTTTTAGGTTAGTATCTCCCCGGGATAAGTCTTTCTGATACACATACATTTGGTTTTCTGGATGCGTTTTGGTCTCTCTAATAATGACTTCAGTGGGCTCAGCCTGGTTACCTTTTTCGATGTGGACTTCTATTATGCGCTCCAGTTTGGGTTTCATTTGGCTGTCCTTCTCTGCTTGCTGGCCAGTAGTTTCAGCAGCAGACTTGTGGACCTCTGGAGACACTGCCGACTTATGCTCAAACAGACCTGCCAGTTCTTTGGAGGGGTCCCGCCCGGACTGAAAGGCCTTCATGATGTCATGCACCGACATGGTTTCCTCAATTCTTTCTGAGGCTCCGTCACTGCTGGGTGGAGAGTGATAAACCGTTCGGGTGGTTGTGGTGATGTGAGTCTCTTCCTTAACACGCATGCCTTTGCTCAAAACCCGGCTGTGGTCATCTTCCTCACTGTTGGCTTTCATTTGAAACGCTTTCACTTTTTCTTTAATACTGGAGGTGGTAGGCTTCGGCTCTAGCTCCATAAATGCTGGTGAAGGTTTGGGTGACACAGGCTCCTCTGGTTGGGACTGGGGGATGTCCCCTGAAGAGGGCTCGTAGCTCCTGATCACGTGTACCACTTCAGTCCTTGTTTCTGTAATCACGGGGGGGATGGGGACTTCGTGAAAGAGTGGTTTGGGACCAGTGCTCTCTGCGCTCTGTGGGGCCGAAGGGGTTTTTTCACTTCTTGTTTCAAAGCCACTGTCAGACAAGGGACTTTTATCTTGGTCATGTTGAGAAAAGTCATCTGGAGACTCTAAAATAGTATCTGTTCCGAAAAAGGAGTCAGCCATTTTACATAATTCCTTCTCAGAGGTGGAAGGCCTCATGGAGGCTGGCGGCATTTTGAGTTTGTGCTCCTGCAGGGCCATGGCTGGTTTCAGAATTCTTTTCTGTCTCTCCTCGCCATCTTTCTTTGCATCCTCAAACTTGTACTTTAAGTTGGTGAGTGAACTGCTCCCGATATCGTTGGTTAGGTAATCGATGACTTTGGTCAAGTTGTAATCCTTGTCGGAGGCAGCTTTTGCCTTCACCTGCACTCTCTCAGGCAGGGATGGAGAATGGCTCGTGGCGGTGTGTTGTCTGGCTTCCCTTATTTCCTCAGAACTGAATTCTATCCAGTCATCTTCGGGAGAGGGTCCTCTGTCACTCTTGGGTGACTTGGGTGGACCTTTGCTATCTACGCACACGTCCTTTTTAAGGATTTCACTCACTTTCACTAAGTCTTCCTTTACTTTCTCCACAATTTTGAAGGGTTCTTCATCATCGATTCTCCCCTCTCTGGGGAGCTCAGGCTGGAATGCTTTCTCCTCAGGCACATCCGTCTGTAGTATTGCGGTCATCCGCATCAGGTCCTCCTTCATTTCAGCCACGTCTTTGAGGATCTCCTGACTGGAAGATAAAGAGGACGGCGTGGACAACTTCAGGGCAGAGGGTGTGAGGAACAGAGACGTCTTCACGGGAGATGGGGTTCGATTGAAATGGGACTGTGGACGTGTCTCCATAGTCAATGTTTTAATGGGTGACAGCAAGGCTGCTGCTGATTTTGTGAGTGAGTTAGGGTCTGGAAGTTTCTTTAATGCTGGTTCTGGCAAAACATTGACTACAGAGTATACCGGCACTGTGATTATTGATGAAGTTACTGATGAGGTAGCTGGAGAAAGTGGTGGCCCGAGGGAGGTGTAGAGTGCACTTGCGGGAGGAGTCCTCAGGGACTGAAAACCTGACGGCGCTGCAGAAACGGAGGACCTGAGTGGGGAAAACGGAATGGCTGTCGTGGTAGAAAATGCCTTCGCGACGGCATCAGTGGCTGCGGTGGCCACAGAGCTCGCAGAGTTTGTAGCCGCAGAAATTTTGTCCTGTAACGTGGCAGTGGCTTTGCACCCGTTAATTAAAGTTGAAGCTGATGGGTATTTCAGAGGAGAAATAGAGCCATTGACTAATGCTACCTCGGCCTGTCCAGGGGTCTGTTTCAAGGGTGACGCGAGGGAAGATACCGTTGTAACTTTAGCTGATGAGAGGATGTCAACTGCCGATTTAGCCGGAGACACCACCGCCTTTAAGGGCGAAGATATTAGAGGTGCTGCTGATGTAATAATTGACTTAAATGGCAAACTGGAGGAATACATATTGATGTTTGATTTCGGGGAGGCAGGGGGTGTCATGGTAATTGATGACCTCTCCAAAAGAGACCCTGCTGTAGTCACGGGAGAGGTTCGAGAGGAAAACGTAGCACTGGGCACCAGCCCTTTCAGGGGCATAGCCTCTGTGACTGTGGGAGCTCTACCCAGGGTACCAGAGGCGACTTGGATGTTGTATGGAGACTGTGACACCACTGTTTTTATCGGTGAAGACATTGTCCGAAAAGATCTAATTGGAGATGCCACGTCACTAATGGATTTAACTGAAGATGTGGTTGACGCGCCTAACGTGGATTTGATTGGAGAAGGAGTCGAAACAGACCATATGGATTTTAACGGAGAAGCTGACGGCGTATTAGAGGAAGAACTTGATAAGGAAGTGAGGCCCGACTTGACTGGCCCGGGCACTGTGATCGGAGCAGTTGTCCAGGACTGGTAGGGTCGAGTAGAAAAGAATGGCTTGTACGAGTAAGTGGTGGGGAGGGATCTTGCTGCTCCTGCACTCCGTTCAACTGTTTCTTAAATTTAAAAATGAAATCAAACACAAAAATCAACAAAAATGGTTGAGAAACAGAGAGACCAGAGAAAAAAATTGGTCAGTAAACTTTGAAATATTACAAAAGCAAGTACAATTGTTTGCATGATTTAGAAATGGAAGAGGCAAAAGGAACAATTAAATGAGAGGGAAAATAAACTGCTACAGACGTGACTAATCAAAAGTTAAAAAAAGAAAAAGAAAAATGACTAAATAAATAAAACACAGAGCAGTGGGAAATAAAAGGGAAGGCACGTCGCAACCAAACAGGCCAACAATGAAAAACAGACAACGGGAGGAAAGAACTTAGGATGAGAAAAATAACCACAATGGAAAACTGTTCCTTTACTTCCTATTGACTTTCTTATGTGCTGGTATTGAAATTTCAGTAGCCATTCTGCTTTGCCTGTCCAGGAATGCTTGTTTTGTGCAACCGTAGCACTCTCGTTTTAGTAATTTCTACCATTCACTCTTCTCGAGCCTTTCGACGCTACAGAGTGCACCGCCTTAGAACCATTCGATAAGGGAATCTGTGCATTAAATAGCTCCAATTCTTTGTTTAGAAAGCCACTCAAGCCTATTTCATGCAGAGTCTAGAAACTATTAAGAGACAGGCAAATGGTGTGCAAACTGTGAAGCCACTGGGTTGTAAATCTTTATCTTCCATGCACAAGTAGGTTATGCTCCACACCCATAAAAAGCCAATAAGAGCAAGAAATTGTCTGAGTCAGAATCTTAAACCAACAAAAGGAAAAAAAAAAACAAAACAAAACAAAACAAAGAAAAGGAATGTTTGCATTTATTTTTTTTTTTCATGCAGTATATTCCTTTTGATGAAGGGGAAAAGAAAATGTAACATGAAATGAATATAAAAATGCATGTGTACACACAAAGGTGGGCAAAAAACTAGAAAATATTGTCCATGGTTACCATAAGCAAGCAAAGCAACTGAAAACGTTTGATCATGCGCAGTATATCATGGTAAACAAGCCAATGAAGTAATACAATTTGTATGCCATATTATGCACAATATATCACCTTTAAAAATACTGTCACAAGACCATTTAGAAAGAAGAGTACACTTTTTCCATGAGGTGTGAAGTCTTGGTACCTTTTGAGATTTTAGAAAAGTATTTAATGCTGCATATTATAAAATACATCTGCAACTAAATATATCCGTATCTATTGCTGTCATTATGAATAAAAGCACATAGTTTTATAGCATATGTTTCATCATCTTTCTACTTTTAATTATCAAAAGGTATCATGGGGAAAATCACAGTTGTATTCTTAGTACCCTATATCCTGGACCTCTGGGATATGCTATACATGGAGATGGAGGTATACACTTAGAACTTATAGAGGTGCTAATTCTGGTGCCTTCTTAGAGTATTCACGGGACTCATTGACACCCCACACTAGCACAGCCACACGGCAGACCTACCACAAGGAAAGACAGATGCAGGGCCAGATTTCCTTTTGCCGTGAGGGCAAGGATCACCTAAATGAAGTGAGATGCTCACTGGAGACAGCAAACATACTCAGTCCTCTCTACTTCTACAACTCTAACAAGCTGAGCTCATCACAGTGACCGAGAATGCCTACCAAGGATTCACTCTGTAGGTTCGAGCTGAGCACAGGCTTGCTCCAAGACAGCAACGGTTCAGAATCGTGAAACCTGAAAGGACAACCTGCTTTGACCACTCTACGTGGCCCTGCTGCAGTCCTACCTTGGTCAGCAGGTAGAAGAGTGAGCATTTACATCCTTCACCAGGCTTACATGTCATTCGAAAGAAAATGGAAGGAGTAAGGGGACAAGTCATCTACCCACTGTCCCTTCCTACCCACAATTCTCAGCAGTATAGTGCTTCACTCTTTGGGGCATGCCACATTATGTGTGGTGATTTGGGGAGTCCTAGGGCTCAGTCCTTTGCATTTAGTCCATACCTCCAAACAATCTCTAATACTGGGAGTTGATGTCAGAACTTCAACCAAAAAATGCAGGCACTCTACCACTGAGCTGTACTGCCAGCTCTTTTTTATGAGAAGGGATCCCACCAAGTCATCTAGGCTGGCCTTGAACCTGCAATCCTCCTGCCTCAGCCTTCTGAGTAGCCAGGATTCCAAGTGTGTGCCACTGCTCCTGGTAGAACCTTATCACTACCAGAAATGAGAGAAGCATGTCTCCTTTGCCACTGAAAGCTGGCTCCACCAGGCAAAGAGGTTTTCTGGAGCATGCTAATCATTTATACATCTGTGTTAATGGCACCCATTCTGGGATGCCCTACACCAAAGGAAACCATGAATGTGAAAAGCTGCATTGGTGTCCTTGTGGGGGTGGGTACAGGGACAGATTGATGAGGAAAAACTGCCTTTCACGTGGAGTTCTGATACCAATTCTGAGGCCAAGACAAGGCCTCAGTTTTTATTTCCTTTTTATTCCTTTCCCTTCCCGTTCCTCACCTTTTCATGTGTCTCCCCATACAACAGAGCAAACGACCCCCTTCTTTTGGTTGAAAGACAAGCACATGTACCTAACTGAAGCTACCTAAAAAGGAGCAATCTCATAAGCCAGAGGACTGATTCAGTACATGTGTGACCTTCTGAGACAGCAAACCCTGCATACACACCATAGGTTCCAGAAAGAGATGAGAAGCTCCTTGGCCCTAACCCTCTGACCTCAAATAGCCCATCGAGCCCATGCAACACTTCAAGATATTGGCCGGGGACAGGGGTGGGCCAGGGAAACCAGAATGCAATGAGGATCTCCAGGGAAAAGAAATACCAAAGAAAATTTATACTCAGTCTATTTTGCTGTACTGAAAACTATCTCACAGCACACGTACCCCCTGCCTGCTCTTTGGGATAACAAGAGTCAATTTTAGTCCTTAGGTTTCTGCAAGAATTTAGGCATCCGGATCTCCAGGAGAAAATCGAGATTGGAGGAAGGATGTGTAATGTGGGAGGGTCTCTTTTCTCTTGTATTTCCCATTTGTTATCAGGATATAAAAGCTGTCCTGACAGAGAACTAGGCTCTGCAAAGGGTATCTGACCTAAGCAGTAAAGTATTTTCTTCCTACATATTTCATATGCTAGATTGGTTCATAGAGAAAAGAATAAATGGGAAAAAATGAAGATTTGTGGGCCTTCCTGATAAATTTCCTGACTCCTCGAACTCCTCCCTGAGTTCAAGTTCAATGTGAGACAATGGGAAACAACCAGGAATAGCTAATTAGAGGTAATCTGTGCGTAAATCTTCCTCAAAATGAAGTCCTCAGATGAGCAAAGTGTTGTAGATCTATCAGAGATGGTTCTGCCCTCAGTGCTAAGCTCCCCGGTGTGGAGGGCACAGGCAGCCTTGAGCGCTGCACTGAGCACCAGAAGTGACAGGCACAAAGTGGTGGGAAGGATGGAGGAAGCAGAGAGAGAGAATGAGCAGGACTGACCGAACCTCTGCCTCTCTTGGAAGCCACTTAACTGTGAACCGAAACGATCATGGAGCAGCAGGGACTTAACTAGTCTCATGTAGACAAGCCTCAGAACTAATGCTTCAACAGAGAGCGGACAGGAGATGCAGGTCAGCAGGTACTGTGCTGCCTGTGACCCTAAGAAGATGAGGGTCTAAAATTCTTGCCAAGTGAAAAGGACCTGGAAGTAGCACAGCAGTCTGTATTAAGATAAGCGAGGTGACCTTCAAAGTAACTTTCCTGTCCTTTCTATTGTCCCAAATATACAGAAGTATTTTTTTTTTTTTTTCCTTTCAAGCACAAATCTAAAGCAACATTGCTTCACCCCTGGGCCTAGTTAATGACCACCAAGTAAAATGCGTGGCTTGAGAGAACAGAGCTTTTCAAGCTGTGAGCCACATGCATTGGACTGTGTATCTTCAACTATACACAAAATATGACCTAAACTTCACCATGGAGCTTTTCTGTAATTTTTTCTTTAATCATTGAGTTTCCACATGGCACTAAAATTTAGTTTGTATAGAAAAAATGTCTCTTCTTAGAAACAAAATTCCACACAGATTAGTAAGCATGTTAGCAAACTCACTCAGTGCAGGCTCAGCCAGGTAGCTGTAGCGCTTACGTAAAGCTAAGGAGGCAAAGCTCTGTCGTTTATCTGCCTTCTCAGTCTGCAAAAGAAAAGAAAAACAGATTCTTTCCAAGTTCTCGGTGACATTTTCACAATTTTGATAACATTCTGCAGGGTGGCAGGTCGATATCTTAGTTATCATTATTTCTCTTTAAGCATTTTCCTCTTGGAAAAAGTTACACTCCTACTGCGATTGTCCAACTCCCACCCGACGTCTCAAGCAAAATGGCCACAGTGTAGGGAAACACAGCAGACTACAGGGAACTATAAGCCAGACGAGGATCAGAGAGACTTCTGAGGCTGCGCGTCAGGCGGCCCCAAGTCGTCCCTACTGAAAGCACACATACCACAGATATGCTATGGGAATACATTCAAGAGAGAAAGGCACACGTAGCCGCGCCCCCATCCCAGTGGATTTTCTGCATGTTCACAGGCATGATGTACACAGGAAGAGCTTAAAAACACGGGGGTGCTTTTCCTAGCAGTGACGTTACTGCGTCCCGGGGCTGCTACTGCAGATGCGCGGGGCTTGACGTCCGGCTAGCATGTAGCTTGGGGAAAGGCTAGGCAACAATTCAGGCAAAATGCTTTAAAGCGTGGCAATCTGACTCTTTCCAAATGGTCAAGGTACATTTCTTGATCTAAGATAGCAAATACCTATCAACGACAACTGACTAGGCAACCTGAAGCATAAGCTGATTTCTCCAGTAAAGTTTCACACATTGACCATGATCTTGATATAAAAGCTATAACCTAGTAGATAATAGGATGGGGCGGATAATAACATATGCAGGCAAAGCTGAAAGGAAAATCACGCATGCCTGTCCACCATACTTAAAAAGGTTTAAATAATTTTAACTTTTCTTTTAAAATTATCAGTTGCATTCTAGTTTTATGTATTACACTGACATACACTTAGGCAGATGGGGAGAGAACAAACTACTTCTAAAGAAAAAAAAATATTTTTTTTTACCTCACATGAGCTGAGACCTATAACAAACAGAACATTTATCTCCCACATTTCAGCCCTCTGCCATACATTTTTAATATCTGTTCTACTTCTGGTAGAATAAAAGCAGAAGTGTTGATATTACCTCATCATCTTGGTCTGACTCTGTCTCCTTTTGGTCCCAAGATGCATTGCAGAGACAAGGAATATTATAATGGACAGCAGGGAAAAGAATATCAGGATATGAAAAGGACCAAGTAGGGAGCACATAATGCAAGCTGGTTTAGAACGCAAAGCAAATCAAAAGCCAACAACAACAACAACAACAAAAATATCAAGAACTATACATCCACAGCAAATCAATGTGTGATGCTATTTGAAAGCATAGTCTGTGAGCTAGCAGCCGAAGCAATAAATGGAGGACTCTGTCATACAAACTATAAGAATTTGACACCACAATAACAAGACTTAATCAATCTATACAAGGAGATTAATAAAATGTGAGTTTCGAGAGCTTTAATTTTGTCACAAAGCATTCCTTCATTCCAAACCAAGGGCCCACTTCTTCAAGACCAGGGAAAGAGGTCAAAATGAACCAGTGTTAAAAGATACCTTTTTATGTGCTGGCAGGGTAATATTTAAGTTGCAAACAGCTGTTTGAGGCAGTCCTTTCGTTGTCTTTGGTTCTTTCAGAAAAGACAGACGACCACAGGGCTCTTGGCTGGTGTCTCTAATCTAGAAGAGTTTAGGTAGTTGGTAGTTATAGAAAAAGACCTTCCTGAGGTTTCATGCCTGTGTAAGAGTAACATGTGCTTGTTCTACGAAGACCTCTTATGGATAAGAATGGTGAAAGGAAGAGGACGATTACAGGCCAATCAAGGTGGCCACAGTGGAATGGGGCAAGACCTATACAGGCCCAGTTCTGAGCTTGAAAGACAGGACTCTTGTGTCTGCTCACCTCAGCCTCAGAATTCATAGCAGAGCCTGGAGTACATGGATTTGTTCCTGCTTAATAATTTCTGCCTCTCAAAGCTTCAATTTTTTTTTTTTTAAAGATTTATTTATTTATTTATTGTTTCACAACCTTTGCTTGTTTTTTTTTTTTTTTTGCCTTTTTGAGACAGGGTCTCACTATGCAGCTCAGGCTGGCCTTGAGCTCACTTCTATAGCCCAGGCTGGTCTTGAACTCGCACTGATCCTCCTGCCTCAGCCTCCCAAGTGCTGGGATTACAGGTGTGAGCCACCACGCCTGGCTAACCTTTGCTTGTTTATTCACTCATTTTTATGGCCGACTCAGCCCGCCCTGAGGGCAGGGCTGGCACAGCATGTGGTGCCTGGGATCGAACCGCGGTCCCTGAAGCCACCCAAGCTTTCCCAAGCAGGCGCTTTAGACCACTGAGCCATTCTGTCGGGCCCAAAGCTTCAATTTTTGTAACATAAAACACTAGCAGCAGATAATGAAACAACTATCCTGTTGTCTGAAGAGGAAGAGGGTGTCTCAAGAATGCCTGTGGTCTCCCTCAGAAATGGAAATGAAACTTGACCACAGAACCTGGATTTCATCCATTGTTTTGATTGCTCAACTTTAACCAGATATGGTGAATTTACTCTTCATTGTTTGGTTTTACAAACAATTCCTTACATATAACAACTGATACATTTTTTTTTTTTAAAAGGTAAGAACCGCTTTTGCTAGGTAGAAAGATTTATTGAATCTGATCTTGTTCAGAGGAGCTCAGCTTTGGTGGGAAATGTCTAGCTAAACCATTAAAACCTTTTCTTTTCATTCTCTAAGAGATTTGTTTTTACCAATTTAGTTTCTGCAATTCACAGTCTCTGCTGATGACTTACCTTGATGGAAAATGGCAGTCTATTTTCTTTAAAAGCATAAAAGTTAAAAACAAGCTGTTGTCCTCCTTTGGTAAGTGGGGCCAGGTTTCCATAACAATCAACATAAATGGGTTTTCCTTCCAGAACCTTTAGAATAAAAGAAATGCATAACTTAGCACTAATTTAAATGACAAGAATTCTGAAATTTTAAATTGCCTGATATTAAAAGACATGCTGTTATATTTGCCTCCTTCTGAGGAAATTACTTCCATGATATTGTTTGTCATAAAAAACACTCTGTACAGTTAAGAGTCCAGCAGCTGTGACTGGAAATGACTATGGGCTATGGGCCTATGTAACACAGAGGCATGTGTTTGTGTTCTTGCACTTTTTATCATGTTTCAGAAAGTATCTGATGTCATCCCTTATTCTTAGAGACTGAGAATTTTTTTTTTTTTTTTTTTTTTTTTACTTTGGATACCTAGATGATCACTGGATTAGAGAAAGGAAAAAGACTGTCATGCATGTCCACTGGGACAATGAGAACAGTGCAATTCAAGTAGCAATCATGCGGACCCAATGAAAATAATCTCACAGGTGTTTAAAAGAACTTGGGAATGAATCTATATGAATGTCTAAGTCAAAGCAAAATCGTCAATATTCAGTGACTGCTACTAGGGCCTCAGCAGAGAAATACCGTGTCTGGAGAAGGACAGTAGATGGAGTGGTACCTCAATATCTTTGCTTCTTGCAACCTCTTCAAAATTCTCTTGTTGCTCTAAAGTTTTGTCAACTTTGTCATCTGTCATGCAGAAACACCGCAGGGAAGACTCTATGGGATCATTCATTTTGGCAAACACAACAAACTTGGCCATATACGGCACACATATTAATTCTCGGTACAGTTGTGTGGCTAACCCAACCGTTTCCAAAACTTGATGGCAGTCTGCAAGCCAAAATCTGAGACAAACGAAACAGAAGTAAGAGTATGATACAAAAGCGCCATTTGTTTTTGTTTTTAATCCCTCATTAATTAGAAAGAAAAACAAGGCCTGGGAACATAGATCAGTGGCAGGGCACAACTTAGCATGTGCACGGGCCCTGAGTTTGGTCTTTAGCACCAAAACAAATAACAACACACTCATGAGAAGGTAATTAAACTATAATGCTGTTTATTTAATTTCTACTTCTGTATTTGGTACAAAGTCTTGCTATGCAGCTCAGACTCATGGTGATATTCCTGTCTCAGCTTCCCCAGTGCCGAGATTACAGGCACGCACCAACACACCCAGTTTTGGTGGCCAGCCGAGTGCAGGGACCTGGCATGGCACACAGTACCAGGGATTGAAACCAGCTCCTTGCTCTTGACAGGCAGGCACTTAGAGCGCTGAGCTATCTCCCCAGCCCCAACTTGCTTATTTAAACAGAAAAGACATTTACCCTCTTCATCACACAGAAAATCTGTATATATGTATGTATGTAGGTATGTATGTATGTATGTATGCATTTTAGGGAAGGGTCTACAGGGTGATTAGGGTCTCACTACTAGATGGGACTCATAGTGATCCGCTTGTTTACAGCCTCCCAAGAGCTGGGATTACAGGTGTGTGCTTTAATCCTCAGAGCTATTTGGCTGATACTAACTTGTATTTGCTATTTTATAATATTTTTGCAAGTAAATATGAAGGATTCTCTCTCCTTTCCCCCATGAAGTGGAAAAGAAATACTATAAAACTAGCACTGCTATAGAACACAACAGTTTTTATTTCCCCCAAAAAGTAATAAACTGACTCCTTAGTGCCATTTGGAATCTGTGTTTTCATACCTGGCTGAAACGTTGGTTGTAAAGGAGACGCAGTCCTTTATAAACGTCAGCGGCGTCGTCCCTGTGATGTCTTCCCACTGAGCAGGCGAGGTGCCCCCTGAGGGAACAGGAGAGGACAGTTGGGATTTGTATGTTGTATTCCAAGATGCACCCTGGCAGTGTTTTCTTCCCATGCTGCTCTGCTCCCTGGTTCCCTGGCCAGACTTGAAAAGCTCTCCCAGTAGAGTGCCTCCAACAAGAGGTCGATTTCCTCTCGATTCTCTTTTCACACGGCTGCCAGCTTAGCGTGCTCCCTTTGTAAATCAGTATGCAATCTTACTGATTTTGAGGTGGGGTCTCACTCCATCCCCCAGGTAGTTCTCAGGCTCCTGGGCTTTAGCAGTTTTTGTCCCTTGGCCTCCTAAGTACCTGGGGTCGCAGGGGCATAGCACCACACCCAGCTCCTCATTATTAATTTTTAAAAATATTCTTTACTATTTATCTAGGCAATGATGGTGATTTAAGCCACAACCACTATTTACAAGTATATTTTTTTCAATCGGTGAGTGTAATGATTTGCAAATGGTTTCTCCTTTTTTCTTTTTTTTGGCTGGCTAGGCCCACCTTAAGGGTGGGTGTGGTTCGGCATGTGGTGCTGGGGAATGATTTGTAAATGGAAGTCTCTTTAAAAGAGTGTTTATGGGTCGGCGAGATGGTTCAGTGGTCTAAAGTGGCTGCTTAGGCAAGCTTAGGCAACCGCAGGGACAGAGGTTCAATCCCTGGCACCACATGCTGTGCCAGTCCCACCCCCAGGGCAGGCTGAGCTGGCCATAATATAAAAAATCAACTTAAAAAAAGTGTTTATGAAGTCTTTTAAAAGAAAAAGAATTATCAAGAACATTCATAAAGGGGGTGGGGGTGGGCGGGAGATAGCTCAGGGACACAAGTGCCTGCCTGGCAAGTGCAAGGTCCTGAGTTTGATCCCCAGTTCGAAAAAAAACAAAACAAAACCGGGAGTGGTGGCGCACGCCTGTAATCCCAGCACTCGGGAGGTTGAGGCAGGAGGATAGTCTGAGCTACAAAACTGAGCTCAAGGCCAGCCTGAACTGTACAGTGAGACCCTGTCTCAAAAAGACAAAAACAAACAAACAAACAAACAAAACAACCCAAAAAACAAAAAACAAAACAAAACAAAGGAACATTCATGAAGGAACTCTTTTTTTTTTTTTTTTTTTTTTTTTTAAGGACAGGGTCTTACTATTAATTCAGGCTAGCCTTGAACTTATAGCAATCCTCCTGCTTCAGCCTCCCAAGTGCTGGGATTATGGGTTTGCATCACAAATCTAGCTAGAAAGGAATTCATTTTATACTGCCTGAACCATTTGTTTTTCTAGGGGAAAAGGTAGAATCTCCCATTAAAATTATTCCTCAAAAGATAAAGCCTACCCCCATGATTTGGGGCCTTAGTTAACGATCAGGTCAGGATAGTTAGAGGATGAAGCGGGCCTGGATTCTAGGCACCATGGTCTGCCAAGCCCCGGATGTGCGGCTCCCTGGACTGCCCTGGGGAGCGGGGCACCCGAGGGTGGTCACACGCCCAGCACTTCCCTGCTCTGCTGCTCTGTGGGAGCCTGATCTTCCCACCACCTGCTCAAGTTCCTTGTAGTCTAGCAGGCATTGCTAGCTTCCCTGCTTGAGGTGGGATCGCTGAGAAACTTCCTAATTGCTCTGGTAGATTAAACGCTACCTCACCAATCCTAAAAGGACTCTGTTCTCAATACTAAACTTAGGAGCAGGAAGAGGACAGCCTCAAATGTGAAGGCAGTCATGAGTCTGTCATCTTAAAAAAAAAAAAAAAAAATTCTTAAAATAAAAAGGATGAGGTGGGGCCTGGAGGGATGGCTCAGTGGTCTAAAAGCGCCTGCTTGGGGAAGCTTGGGCGGCTGCAGGGACTGCGGTTTGATCCCCGGCACCACATGCTGCGCCAGCCCTGCCCTCGGGGCGGGCTGAGCCGGCCATAAAAATGAGTGCAACAAATACTTTAGTCCCATGTACTTTAAGTGCATGAACAGACAAAGGTTCTGAAACAAGAAAAAAATAATAAATAAAATAAAAAAAAAATTCTAAAAAAAAAAAAAATAATAAAATAAATAAAAATAAAAAGGATGAGGCGATAGGACAGACTATTTTATTCTTTATATCCTACTCGTTTACTGTCCGCACAGATATTTCAAAGGTTTGATGTCACTGCCCGGAATCACTGCTCATCACGAAGAAGCAGAGAGGCTTCTGGGCCCCACCTGTGATGCTGCAGAGGAGGCGCAGGTTGGGCGTCGAGTCCCCCTGGTATCCATTGGCGACGCCCTCTCCGGAGGGCGGGGGCACAGGAATGGTCATGGTGATTGGTTTATGGAATTTCCTCCTCCTCGGCTCTACAGTGACGATGGGGCTGAACGTTGCTTTGTTTCCCAAGATCTTCTTCACAATCTCTTCAGGAACAGGTTGGGCCTGTGGAAAGCAAACGAACCGTAAAAGAAATTCGATGAATTTTTCTCCAACAGGAAGTTGACCTTGCATATGTGAAAGGCAACAGATGCACCGTGACAACAACAAACGCTTCTCTCCTGTGTTTTTCCTACTTTTGGGAGGCGTGAAGGACGGCACCGAAGGAGCTGCCTGAGGCAGGCGCAGGTCAGCCTGGCTGCTCCTCAGCGGAACATGGATGGTGCTGGTTTGCTGGTTTGCTTGGAAACAGGCAGCTGAGTCTCAGAGCAGAGAAGGAATCCACAGCC
The DNA here is from genome assembly GCA_004027025.1 of Myocastor coypus. Lineage (NCBI taxonomy): Eukaryota > Metazoa > Chordata > Mammalia > Rodentia > Myocastoridae > Myocastor > Myocastor coypus. The sequence continues at coordinate 2,205 of PVJA010012659.1, read as the reverse complement.
AGGGACAACAAATACTTTAGTCCCATGTACTTTAAGTGTATGCTGAGCATTACATCACACCTCACAAAGTCAACTTGTGCCTGTGCAGAAGCTGAGGCTTTTGGAGGTGGAACAGAAAGGGTGCCCAACGTGTCAAAGGACTGGAATTCTAGCATGTGAACCCGACTTGTTCCTCTTGGTTTCTCTCTGATTTGATAAAATAATTTCTTGTGAGAGACGGGTCAGGGCATTCCACAGCCCCAAAGGTAAAGTCCAAGCACTTACTACAGGTTCTCCAAGGTGCCGCTCTGGGGCTTGAGAAGAATCTGACTGCTCCCCAGAGAGTGAGGTTTCAGCCTCACAAAAGGAGCATGAACTTCAGCTAAACTCTCATGCACTACATTAATTAGCACCTTGAGATGAGATGCCACAGGTGCTGTTCATTTTCCTCATTCATTAAAGAGATAAAGAACTAGCTGAGGTCCTAACTAGATGAAGAAATGTAAGACCACTTGTGCCAAGAGTGTCAGTCTGCTTTCTAAACTGGAACAAGTTTCAACTGGATTGGCTGAAACCCAGCACTTAGGATGTACTTAAACCCAAGCAGTGAGGCTGTGGGCTTCAGTCGGCCTGCTTTTCTTTTTCTTTTTCTAAGAATTTTTTATTTTATTTTTTTCTTGTTTCAGAACTTTTGTTTACTTACTTTTATGGCCAGCTCATCCTGCCCTGAGGGCAGGGCTGGCGCAGCATGTGGTGCCGGGGATCGAACTGCGGTTCCTGCAGCCGACTGAGCTAAGTAGGTGTTTTAGAACACTGAGCCATCCTGCTGGGCCTCTGCCTGCTTTTCTGATGCTGCATATCCTAGCCCAAGGTTCAGGATGCTGCGCTACACGCTGAGACCAACAACCTATGGGTGAACTTGTCCTTCCTCAGAAACCTACCAAGACTTTTAAACTGAAAAACTCCAAAGCACAGAATCGTTTTCCATTGGACACTGACCTAACTTTACACGGCACGCCGCTCCCTTGACACTGGCTGCTTATTTCCAGAATGTTCTAACTAGCAATGCCCTGGAGGATGGGATAGGGTAATAGCGTCCTGAGCAGAACACGCTCCCAGGCCGTGTGGGAGCTGAGGAAAGGAGCTCGTGCGACAAGGATGCCCTCGGAGCCGTACCTGGAGGCCCACTCGAATTCGCTTGGTCAGTGCTCCCTCTGGGAAGGATGCCTGCACCAGGGGCACCGTGGTGCTGCTCAGGATCCCGCCTTCTGGCCCAATCTGGTTGCTTTCCTGCTTAATCCGAGAAACCACTGCAAAGTACTGGGGGAAATCCTTGGTGATGATCCTGCAGATCCGCTTCTTCCCTAGCTCTTCCGGGCTGTCGAGCTCTGAAAAGACAGAAGCACAAAGCCCATGAGCGCATACACATCAACAAAACACCTCGAGACAAAAGGAAACAGAATTTTTAGGGTTTTGTTTTTTTTTTGCTGCCAGGTATCAAACTCGGGATCTTGTGCTTGCCGGGCAGGCCCTTAACTCACGGATCTATCCTCCTAGCCCCATTTTAATTTTTTTTTTTAATTTAGTTTTTACCTTTTAACCAATAAAAATATAAGAATCATGTTAAGGAGGTGCCGTTTCAACTCAACCATACTTTGCAGCATCTAAGTCATATTAAATACATCTAGATCTCAAATGTTCGTCCGCGCTTTATGGGGAAAACTTTGCAAATCATTTCAGTGTTTCATTTCCTTTTTCCCTAGACAGGGTCTTGTTCAGGCTGGCCTCAAAATCTTGCTCCTCTGTGGCAGCCTCGCAGGTGCTAGGATCACAGTGTGCGCAGACTTCCGCCAGCTTGAAGCGCACAGTATATCAAAGTTCCCTGCAGTACACCAGAACTTGGTGCTCCTCCCTCACTGTAACAAAGCCCCTGCTGCCCACCTGTCCCACCCCTCCCCCGCTTCCCTGACTGGGCAGTCACCATTCTGCTCTGAACTCTGAACTCCTGTGAGAGCACAGGGCAGAGGGAAGTCACATGGTAGGCATATCATGGCCGGACTTACTCCACAGTTCTGATTAACTCCCTCCCTCCCTCCCTCCCTTTCTTTTTAAGAATTTTAAAATTTAATTTAATTTTTTTATTGTTTCAGAACTTTTGTTTGTTTATTTATTTTTACAGCCAGCTCAGGCTGCCCTGAGGGCAGGGCTGGCGCAGCATGTGGTGCC
>PVJA010012658.1:30533-51514 GCA_004027025.1 Myocastor coypus | reverse complement strand
TGAAAAAAAAAAAAAAAAAAAAAAGAAACACATTTAACTCCTAAAGAAATTTGTAGACTGAAAGCAAAGAATGGAAAACAATACTACATTTCCCAGCACCTCAGCAAAAAGCAGAGATCAATCCTATTCGAAGACAGTCTCAACTAACCCAAAATGACCAAACAAGGTAAAAAGCATTACATACTTGTCAGGGGAAAAATTCAAGAGGAAGAGATAGCACTCATAAATATGTATGCATCCAAAACAGGAACACCCATCTATATAAGACAAATGTTAATACACATGAAAACTCTAATATCCAATATTACATTCCTAATGGGAGGCCTTCACAGGCGCTTATACCAAAAAGATAGGACAAGCAGTCAAAAATAAACAAAGAAATAACAGAACGGAACCACTACTTGAAACAAATGGTCTCATTGCACATATACAGAATGTTCCAACCAGCCACATCTGAATCACATTTGTTTCAGCTGCACATGTGACATTTTCTGAAATATATCAGATACAAGTCCATAGGTCACGAATAAGTATATGCAAGAAAACAGGGCTGACAAGATAGTTCAGTGGTATAAAGCACCTGCTTAGGAAAGCTTAGGCAACTGCAGGGAATGTGGTTCAATTACTGGTACCACATTATGCACCATCCTGACCACCAGGGGAGGCTGAGCGAACCATGACCCCTCCCAAAATAAATAAATAAATAAATAAATAAATAAATAAATGAATACGAAAAGAAAACAGAAATCTCATGCATGTTATCAGACCACAGTGCAATGAAACTTGAAATAAACGACAAAAGAAATCACAAAAGCTCCATAAATATGTGGAAATTAAAACAGTACCCTCTATGGGTTACACATGAAATTTAACAATAAATTAAACAATGTCTACAATTTAATGAAAATTCGAACACAATTTATTGGCATATATGGGATGCAATGATAGTAATTCTTAGAGAGAAATATACAGCTCTGAACTCACACATTAAGAAAACAGAATGGGAACAAATAAATACTCTGATGCTGCCACTCAGTCATCGAGAAAAGGAAGAGCAAACAGAATTTAAAACCCAAAGACAGGAGAAAATTATACAGATTAGAGCAGAAATTATTTCAATCAAGATGAAAAAAACAATACAAAGAATTAAATAATCAAACAGCAGGTTCTTTGAAAAAATCAATAAAATTGATAAGTCCCTAGCTAACCTTATCAAAAAGAGGAAAGAAAAAAAACTCGAATTTGAACAATAAGTAATGAAAAGTGTGAAATTACCACAGAGCCATTTGAGATTCAGAAGATCATTAATAGCTACTTTGAGAATCTTTACTCTCATAGAATTAAAGACACAGATGAAAGGGACAGCTTCCTAGTATGGTACAAATTATCAAAACTGAATCAAAAAGATATAAGAGTGCTGAATAAAGCAGTAACTGCCAGTGAAATACAAAATATAATAAAAAAGCTAGTGACAAAGGAAAATCAAGGTCCTGATGGATTTCCACTAAATTCTACAAAAATTTTACAGAACATATAATCCCAATACTCCTCAAAGTCTTCTGTGAAATTGAAAAGGAAATAATCCTCCCAAAATCATTCCTGCTGACAAGTATTATACTTGGGAATAGAAAACAACCAAATCATTAAGAAAATTATACACCATGACCACCTAGGATTCATTCCAGGGATGCAAGGATGGTTCAACATAAGCAAATCTATAAATGTAACACATTGTATCAATAAAGGCAAATCCAATTCCACATGATCATCTGAATTGATGCAGAAAAGACTTTTGACAAAGTCCAACATTCATTCATATTCAAAGTTCTACTGCAAATTGGAATAGATGGCCCCTACCTCAGTCTGATAAAAGCCATCTATAACAATCCGACAGCTAATGTAATTCTAAAAAGAGATCCACTGAAGTGTTTTACTCTCAGATCTGATACAAAAAAATGATGTGCTCTATCACCACTAATATTTAATATAGTTCTAGGATTATTAGCTGGAGCCATTAGACAAAAGAGAGAAATAAAAGAAATTAGATAGGAAAAGAAGTTAAACTGTCATTATTTATAGATGACATGGTACTCTACATGGAAGACCCAAAACGCTCCACCAAGAAGCTCCTTGAACCAATTCACAAAGTCAGTAGCATAGCAGGTTAAAAAGTCAATACACCAAAGTCAAGAGTATTTCTTTACACAGATAAAGAAAGTGAGAAGGAATTTAGAGAAACAATACTTTTTACAATAGCACCACAGAAAACGAAATACCTAGGAATTAATCTACCTAAAGAAGTAAACGATCTATTAAATGAAAACTCTAGTACTCTGAAAAAATAAGCCATAAAGGATTTCAGAATATGGAAAGATACTGGATATAAATAAACAACATTGTGAAAATGGACATATTTCAAATTTTTTATGCAGTTAAATGTATTCCTAATCAAACTCCCAGCCACATACTTCACAGACCTAGAGAAATAATTCATAAAATTTATGTGGAACCTGAAAAGACATAGAAAAACAAAGGTAATCCATGGCAACAAAGACAAGGCAGGAGGCATTACAAACCTTGACTTAAAACTATACTAGAAAGTTTCCATTAAAAAAAACATGGTTTTTTTTTTTTTTTTTTTTTTTTTTTTGCAAAAAATAGACATGAAGATAAATGGAGTAGAGTGTAAGATGCAGAACCAACTACAACACATTCAGCCACCTCATCTTCAACAAAGAGGCCAAATATAATTGCTGGAAGAAAGGCAGGCTCTTTAACAAATGGTGCTGAAAAAACTGGATCTTCACGTTCCAGAAACTAAAACTTCACCTGGGTCTATCACCATGCACTAAACCCACGTCAAATTGGATTAAAGATGTAAACATTCAAACAGAAACACTAAATCTCTTGGAAGAGAAAGGAGGAGGAAATCTTGAAGACATTGGGGTAGATAAGCAATTCTTGGACAAAAATAAGACTGAACATATAATACTTGAAAGAACTAATAACTGGGAACAACTCTTACTGAGAAACTTTTGCACATCCAAAGAAATTACCAAGAAAGTGATTAGAGAACAAAGTTTTAAAAAATCTTAAATAATTAGAATTCAGACAAAAGTCATCTATCTAGATTTTATAAAGAAACGAAAGTCATTAGGGCCCCCATATTTAAAGGCCAACTCCAGAAATGGGCATCTGAGATGAACACACACTTCTCAGAGGAAGAAATACTGGAAGCTAATAAACACGTGAAGAAAAGCTCCACATCACTTGCTATTTGTTAAATGCAAATTAAATCAACATTAAGATTCCATCTCACTCTACAAAGAATGGATGTCATAAATAAGTCAACTAACATCAAATGTGGAGAGGTTGTGGGGGGAAAAGGAACGCTTCTCCACTATTGGTGGTCATGTAGACTGGTGCAACCACTGTGGAAATCTGTGTGGAGACTCCTTAAAAACCTAGGACTGGAAAGCCCATACAAACCACCTACCCACTACTTGGAAATTTCCAGAAAAACTGAAAACATCATATGAAACTGATATTTGTCTATGTTTACAGTAGCACAATTTGTGATAGCCAAATCTTGGAAACAGTCAAAAATGCCTATCACCTGAAGAATGGATTTGAAATATGTGGTATTTTTATACAATGCAGTCTTACTCACCTATAAAGAATGATAAACCTGAAACCTTCATATATAATTGTATGTATCTTGAACATATACTAATAAGTGAAATAAAGCAGACCTAACTGTGTGAATATCATATAGTCTTCCTAGTGTAACCACTCAAAATAAGACATAAAAATGGAAAGGTATAACATAGTTAAATGGAAAGGGAGAATTTAAGGATGAAACTTTCATGAGAGAGCTAGGACAAAAACTAGGAAATATGGCAAGGGAAAAATCATGCATTTATATGCAAAAGATGGTTAAGTCAACGGTCCTAAAAATCTCCAAAAGTTTTTTGAAATTATCAGGCACTCGGTATAATTTGCAACCGGACTAACTATATATACTGTTATCTGTGAACTAAGCAAATACACTAAGGATAGCAAAGTGTAATACTAAAACCATGCTTGGAATACCTGTCACTCTGTTCTGCTACTTAGGCAGTACCTCTAATGTCAAATCAATTATTGCTATACTCCCTCTCAAGTAAATGTTTGTTTAAAAATAAAACAAATTAAACTGTTAATAAAATAATAGAATGAGACAAAGAAAAATGCCATAAAGTGTACTTCTACCATTTTATAAATGGTTAAGTTCCTAAAGCTCTGTGTAACAGTCTAGAATTTTTTCACATTCTATAGGGATTTAAAGTTTAGAATATCTGCAATTGATGGAAAATACCTGTTTAATGTTATATCCAAGTTGCTTAATATTCAGAAAGGTAGCGATGTTAGGCTCACCTGCCTATGTTATATGGCTTAGTATATTAATCTTCTCTTCTGCAGGGTCAACAACTTAAGTTGGCAGACTAAATAATTAAAGAAAAAGGAGGAATAGAAGAATAGCCAATATTCTGGGTCTAGCCTTTTGAGATCAGTGATGACACAGGACATAAAAGAACTTATGCTATAATGGCCCATAACTCAGGGCAGTCCAAAATTTCCCATTCAAGGAGCCCCTAGAGGAAAGTGACTGATGATGTATAGTGTGCCTAAGGAAAGTCACCTAGAGAGAAAACATTCTCTCAGGATTCCACAGTAAGCAAAATTGGCAAGCAATGGCCATGATTGATCCAGATGGCTGACGTTGACAAAATTTCTGCAAAGTGCAGTATAGGATTTCAGGATAAATCCTGAAGGGACCTAATCGACACTGTCAGATACAAACGTTACATTTTTTGTAAAATAGGTCTTGCTTTATGTTGGTCTTAACTATCCAGCAGAAAACTCTAACCACAAGGTATAAAACTTAAAGCAATATTAACATGCTGAATTGTAAAAGGCTCAAGTCAACAGCTTCTGGTAATGGTAGATGAGTTGATAAACCACTACTGTTATCAATTATTGGACTGTATATACAGCTACTTTCACTTTGTGCAGTGCAAACAAAGATCTGTACTAATGATGTTTAGACAAGAACTCATGTCTGAATCTTGTACTCTGAATAACTATGATGAAAACAACATGCAATGTATTAATTACTGTAAAAATTTTAAAAAGTAGTTATATATTTACTATATACCAAATAATGTACCTATTAAATTTAGATATATTAGATTTATATTTAATTAAAATATAGAGTATGAATTCATCTTCTCAATTTTTTAAAAAAGTTATCATTCTCTCATTATTAAAATTATTATTACTATTGGAATAGTGCAACTTTTTATATTGATGAGAAGAATGTAGTTAGAAAATTTTTTCCTGATTTATAGTGAATATCTCTTCAACAAGGTAATGTTATATACTGATTGATGACTGGATTTCACTATTGATTCATTTTCTGAATTCTTCCTCTTATTCCATTTAGAGCTCCTTTAGCATAAGAATCAGGCTGCATTCACACTGGAATTTTCTGCATGTATTTCAGTCCCTAACCAAAGACTACATATGCTGATTGGATCTGTGTTTTCTTAGTCTCTGTCTCCTGCATTTCTTTGTAATAGAAATGTCAGTTGCTTTGCATGAATATAGGAATAAATGAAAGCTAAATGTATATTAGATATATCAGTGAATTGCAGCTATAAAATAATGTGTATTATGTCATGTGTTATTGTGCAAATTTCACTCATCCTTCAACATTCAAGTAAAAATTTATTTCTCCAAAATAAAAAAAATGTTTCAATCGTTGATGGTGAAAATGATAAAGTTTACCACAAACGTGAGAAGATATGAACTAACGAAACATCTATATTATATGATTGGAGGACTGCATGTTAAACATAACTCAATTCATGTTGAACCACAAATTTCATTTCTAACTCCCAAATAAAACTCCATTAGGTTTTATGACAGACTGTAAAGATTATGTGAGGATTTATGAAGGGTGAAACAGATTATTTATGTCATTATGCACATATGGTCTCAGCCGTATTCATATTTGACAGCTTTATCAATAGAAACTAGAATATTGAATGGCCTTTGTGCTAGACTGTCTATGCTGTTATAGCAAAATTTGAGAGGACATCATATATAAATACTAAATATTGATTCCTTACAACTTTGGAGCTTGTGAGTTTAACAGTAAGGCACCAGAGGACTCAATCTGCTTAAGATGTTGCTTCTACTTCCAAAATGACGCCAGAATTTTGTATCTTCTGGAGAAGATGAGCATTGTGTCCTCACATGGTAGAAAACATATACCTTTATAGTTTTAATTCATTTCACTTAACATTATGGTGTCACTGTGCATCTACTTTTGTGTAGATGATTGAAGTTACCTATATGAACGTTCTCTATATGCTTGTAAAGATTGGAACTTCAATCAAGAAAAGAACAAATAAGGGCTGGACAAATAGCTTAGAGTATTAAAGTTTCTGCAAGAAAGCACAAGTCCCAGGGATTCAGTTTCCCAGGCCTGCCTTGCGGGCACTTTCCCCCTGGGGGTGGGTTGAGATGGCAATTAAGACAGGGTGTGGTGGCGTGTGCCTGTAATTTCAGCTCTTGGGAGGCTGTAAACAAGAAGATCACTAGGAGTCCGACCTAGTAGTGAGACTCTAAATGCCCTGAAGACTCTTCCCTAAAATATAATAATAATAATAATAATAATAATAATAATAATAATAATAGTAATAATGTATAAGAGGAATTTCAGGAAAAAACAGTAATTTTTCACGTAACAAAATCAATGTTGGCAATTAAAAGGAAAAACAAAAACTAGATAGAAATATAAAATAAATCATAGGACCCAGCAGGATTGCTCAGTGGTGTAAAGCACCTGCTTAGGAAAGCTTAGGTGGCTGCAGGGACTGCGGTTTGATCCCTGCCACCACATGCTGCGCCAGCCCTGCCCTCAGGGCAGGCTGAGCCAGCCATAAAAAATAAATAAACAAACAAACAAAAGTTCTGAAAGAAGAAAACAAAAATTAATAAATATTTTAAAACAAGGGGCTGGGAAGATAGCTCAGGGGCACAAGTGACTGCCCAGCAACTGCAAGGTCTGAGTTTGATTCCCGCTTCCACAGAAAGAAAAAAATAAATAAATTGAAGAAGGTAAAACAAAAACAAAAACAGATTAGCAAGAAGAAAGAAATAAACAAAAAATAAAACTATTATTAACCACATACAGAAAACCAGAATGCTGCGCTTATAATGTAAGAGTAGGGGCTGGCGGAATGGCTCAGTGTTCTAAAGCACTTTCTTAGAAAAGCTTAGGAGGGGGCAGGGACTGAGGTTCGATCCCCGGCACCACATGCTGTGCCAGCCCTGCCCCCAGGGCAGGCAGACCTGGCCATAATAAAAATAAATAAATAAATAAATAAATAAGTAAGTAAGTAAGTAAAATTTACACCAAAAAAAAAAAAAATGTAGGAGGAGAGCCTTTGAAATAGCTCAGGAGATTAAAATACCTGCAAACAGGGACAAAGGCCAGGGGTTTTGTGCCGGGACCTGCCATGCCTACTCCACCCCCAGGGTGCCCTAAGATGGCAATTGAGACTGGGTGTGGTGGCGTCTGCCTGTAATCTCAGCTCTTGGGAGGCTGTAAACAAGTGGATCACCAGGAGTCAGACCTAGTGGTGAGACTCTAAATACCCTGTAGACACTTCCCTAAAATAAAAAATAAAATAATTAAAAAAGAAAAAAACAAATCAGTTAAATATAACATGAATATATGTTGAATGATATGTAGTACTAAAAATAAACATAATTTCCTTGAATTGTATAGATAAATTTTAAATCATAATGTTGAGTAATTACGAGTTACACAATTCTCTACATGAGTAAATGAATTATTTATTAGCCTAATGTTTTCTGTAGGCACACTGGAAAGTTTTGAGGCTTATATTTAATCTTAGACCATAAATACTACAGACACATACTGTATCTGAACACACATAGATATATAATAAAATTACAGTAATTGGCATTGTTATAATGTACAACTTCTCTATGGGAAAAAAAGGGGGAAAGTTTTTGGTTCAGTGCCTTAATTTCTATTAGAAATCTGACACAAAGTAAAACTAGTATGTGCTAAATATGCACAAAGGTTCTGTTTGTTTTCCATTTTTGTGTACTGAAGTCATAAATGGAAACAAGTAAAAAAAACAAATGAAACATATTTGTACAATACATTATTCCTAAAATTCTAGTCCATCAGCAGACAGATGCTCTAATGTCACTAGAATCTACTTTAAATAACTATACTTTCATATATATATATATATATATATATATATATATATATATATATTTCTGTTAATTTAGTCCAAGGTTAGTGTAGAAGAGGAAAAATAAACATAAAAGGAATAATCACTTTGGAAAATATATTGTTTGTTGCTTCGTTCTAACAAAACTGGTAAATAGCTAAGTGCAACAAGATTTTGTGGATTCTAATAAAGTAAAAGTGACACTCAATGACCTCATTATAATAGCTTTGGAATAATTTTCCATGAAATAAAGAGTTTATCAATGGTCACTTTCAATAAAGTCAAAAGTCAAAAGCTCAAGTATTGTGAGGATTTCTCTCCACATAAGACATTTCTTTATAAAATAGCTAACTGGAGCATAGCAAAAGCATCTTAGCTAAAATGCAGAATATGGGCAAATTTGGAGAGATTTCATGAAATGACAAGTACACTTGCAATGTCAAAGAACTTTGAATCCTAAAATTTAGGTCACGTCAGTCAGCTTCAGCCAATGAAACCGTGTGGCATCTCAGAAATGAGAAGAAGAGAACACTCGATTGTTTTCTTCTGCATTGCTAATATGAACTATGGGAAGACTGCCTAATAAATAATATCCGAGGAGTTTATTGCTAATGGTAGACATTTCTCAAGATTCCTGTGACTAGGAGTTGATAGAAATAAATCATTATAATTTTTTAGAGATCTTCTATTTTTATTCATATCTATTTATTCATTCAAACCACTTTTTTTTGTCTTTTTGGGACAGGGTCTCGCTATGCAGTTCAGGCTGGCCTTAAGCTCACTTTTGTAGCCCAAGCTGGTCTTGAACTCACACCGATCCTCCTGCCTCAACCTCCTGAGTGCTGGGATTACAGGCTTGCGCCACCACGCCCGGCCTTCAAACCACTTATTGAATGCTAACATATGCTACTAAGTCAAACACATTCACTTATAGATTATTTTATTGCTGCCTAAAGTCTTCTAACCTTAGTGGCCCCAAACCATGAGATTTTTATTGTTTCTCATCCTTTCTTTGGGTCAGCCAGTCCAGAAGGAATTTGTCAGACAGTTGTAGTTCTGGGATTTTCAACCAAGTGTGGGTCAGAGCTGGGGTCTTCTGAAGGCTTCACTATGGCAAGAAGAATGCATTCACGAGGTACACAATGCTTAATTCTTCTCTACCCTGGCCTCTCTACAAAGATTCTTCGGTATTCTCGCAGGGCAGCTGGCTTCTCAAAAACGAATGAAAGTCTTATGTGGAAAATAGAGTGCTTTAAATTTTTTAATCTATTTGTTATAGCTTCTTGAGGGTCTCACTATGTAGATTGGACTCATAGTGATTCACCTGTTTTTAGATTCCCAAGTGCTAGGATTACAGGCACATACCACCATGTCTTGATCACTGTCTCAGCAGGGCTGGTATGGCAGCCCAGGGGTCAAACCCCAGCTGCTGTGCCCTGCCTAAGCAGGCACTTTAGTATGCTGAGCTATCTGGCCAACCCTCAGAGTGCTTTTAATGATAGTCTTGGAATACAGACATTGTTATTTCTTCCACATTCTATTAGTTATAAATGATCAGCCTCGGACTGGGAAGACAGCTCAATGGAATAAGTGCTTGTCTCGCAAGCACAAGTTCAATTCCTGGTAACACAAACAATAATAAAAAAACATGATCAACTCTGACTCCACATAGGAGGTGACAGGCCACAGGTATGAATACCAGACAATAAAACAACAATTGACCCAATAAATTTCTTATACAATGAGGTAGGTGCTACATCATAGCATTTTATTTATTCATTCAATCACATTTTTTGGTCTTTTTGAGACAGGGTCTCACTATGTAGTTCAGGCTGGCCTTGAGCTCAATTTTGTAGCCCACGCTGGTCTTCAACTCACATTGATCCTCCTGCCTCAGCCTCCCGAGCGCTGGGATAACAGGCGTGAGCCACCACACCCGGCTCAATTCAATCATATTTTTATTTCTATGGCTGGCTCAGCCTGCCCGGAGGGTGGGGCTGGCCCAGCATGCGGTGCTGGTGATTGAACCACAGTCCCTGCAGTTAAAAAACCTTTCCTAAGCAAGCGTTTTAGACCATTGGACCATCTGGCTGGCCTTGTCACACATTTTAATCATTGTTTGGTTATTCGTAGCAAAAATTGAACATTTCCAGTTATTCCTCTTTTAAGACATAAGATGGAACAGAGAGACAAAGTCTAAAATCAATGACCTTATCCTAACTTTGCTCTAGGATAAAACCAACAAATCTTAAATGTTGTAGGTTACAGGTGTTTCTATCATTTTCGCAAGAAAGAAGTTAAATTTTAATATCAATCTTAGAAAAGATGACATTTGAGTCTGACAGTAAAAAAGTCAAATGGAATGCTTGACGCAAGCCTATATATCAAAACTGGCAGATTGAGACAGAAATGATGGTTTTGGAATCAGATTTTAAGCTTAACTTGGTTTTCAGTTTGCCTACTGCTAATAATATTCCAGCTTCAACTAGATTTTATATTTGCCCTTTAAAGTGTAAGTTCATGGCTGTTGAAAAAACAATTACTCTTATCCCAAAATGTTACCTAAAAAATCATGTTTTGATCTTGAAGTATAATTATGTATCGCAGAGGTCTCATCTAATTAGACCAAACTGTTAAAATGGACAAGAGGAAAAGTGAGCATAATTTTACTGCTTTCCCTTTTCAGGTTAATAAGAGGGCTAGTAGTGCTGAAGGATAGTATCCAACAACTAAAGCACATCTCTGGGAAAGCAAATGGTAACAACTTACAAGAGAAATGCCACATTATTTTGTATAACCTAGCCACTTAAGAGAATTATGAAATTTAGAAATCATAACATAAATATGGGACAAATATGAAAAAGAGTCTTCTAATGCTCTTGTCCTCCATAACACAGAAAAACTTCATAACAGACCCAAGTTGACGCTATCAAAACTTGCTATTTCATATTTGAATCTTCTATGGGAAATTGTTGCAACCCAAGGGAACTACCAAATAGGGTCCTATATCTGACTTCTGATATATAATAGCTTATTTTCTTATGAAATGCATCGTGGTATTCTAAGATTACCACATACACTTGAAAATATTTGCTTTAAGTTCTAACATGCTGTTTATAAGAAAATGTTCAATGCATTTGTATTTTCCTCTTTCCATCACATTTTGGTTGCTTCCTATATCTATTTCTTATTTTTATGTCTTTTCTATGTAGATACTTCACTGCATAGAGACTCATAGTTACTTTCTTAAAGTAACATGCTTTGCTGCTGGACCAATTCCTGTTGGTGTGATGTAGCATGACTTTAAAGCATATCTTCACTCAATGTATTTATGTATCATTTTTAGTTGGCTTTTAAATATTCAACATCTGAAAAAACTTGAGGACAAATTCTGAACTTCCTTATTCCCTATCCATTTTTATGCCTTCATAGTATTCTTTGTGTGAATTCTGTGAGATACCCATTATTTACCTAATATTTTTTGTGTTACCAGGGATTGAACTCAGGACCCTGTGCTTGCCAAGCAGGCACGTATTCTACTAAACTATCTCCCCAGCCTACTTAATATTCTTGATGTTTTCACTTAATAATTTAACTCAGTAAAATTGCTTTCTATTTTTTGGACACAGGAAAATCAACTAGTACTGAAATCACTACAATGAGTATGTATCACATTGCAGACAAACAGAAAAATAAAGGTAGAAGTAACTGTTCTTGTTAATGTAAACTGAATATAGTGCCATATTGTGGAAATAATTATGACAATAATCAAGGAATCCATTGCATACAATGACAAAACAGCTGATTCACTTGTCTCAGTTGGGATCTAGAATATAGAAATTATCGAGCACAAAATGTGGGAGAGAATGTTTGTTACCCTTACACTACAACAGGCACAAGGACCAACGATTGGAAGTAGCTGTTAGTAACAACACTGAAAACCTCGTAGGAAAAATAGCACAAGTTCCTTGGATCAAGGCACATGTTTACATAACCCTAGTCAAACTAAATGACGTTATTGTTTCTGCTCTTCTAACACAGAATATAAAGAAAGCAAGTTATTGAACAAGATCTGAAGGAGCTAAATGAGAATGTCAGTTCAATTTATAGGTTCACTAATTTTCTCTTGCAAAAGTTATAACAATGAACAGGAACAAGATAGATACAAAGTGGTGATCAGCAGATGGAGTATCTACATATTCTCCAAATCCAACTCCCACAGCTAAAATGCATCTATACCTTTACTTGAAGTACAAACACTGTCACTGAGGATTTACCTACTAAGAGCAAGCTTCTTACACTTTTCGATCTCAAATCCTATCCATAATCATCTCCATATCTAATTTCAGTCAAATGAAATTACCCGTGATGATATTTACGTAAAAGCTTAACACGAATGTAGAGATCAGGGCTTGATTTGAGAGTTTTAAAAATTTATAACCACAAAAATATTGAGATTCAGTGTGGAATAGCTTCTTCACGTGATCTGAAAGAAAGAAAAAAGGTAATTTATTAGCTTAATATTATTAATATAGGTGTCACTTGCAGGTGGGCTAACAGAAACAGTAAAAGTTATTTCTTAGTTGAGTAAATTGAATAAAACTTCCAAGTAGTATATGCCATGATTTCTCCATCTGTCCAACCAAGAGGCTTGTTTTTATTTTTATTTTATTTTGTTATTATTATTATTATTATTATTATTATTATTATTATTGTTTTGTTTTGTTTTTGAAACAGGGGCTCACTATGCAATTCAGGCTGGCCTTGAGCTCACTTTTGTAGCCCAGGCTGGTCTCGAACTCACACTGATCCTCCTGCCTCAGCCTCCTAAGTGTTGGGATTATAGGTATGTACCACCATGGCCGGCTCCCAGAGGCTTGTTTTTAACTAGAAGTGTAGAGGAAAGAATTGTTCCAAGAATAGGGAATTAAAGTAAGAATCTTGTGCATGAATTCAGGAGTCTCAAGAGGCTACAACGCCATTACATAATGACAGTAAGGGAAATTCACAAGATGACAATGGAAGATAATTAAGAAAACTTCCATTTCATATTGAGATTTCCAGTTTTAAAATTCCACTGAAAAGTCATAATGTTAGCATAGACACTACTAAGCTAGAGAATTTGAATTTATATTCATCCTGTAATACTGGGGGAGGGGCACAGAGATGAGAAATTAACAGCAAATACTCTAAGGTGAGTAGCACACAGAGGTTTTGGGAAGAGATATACAAAAGTGAAATAATGATACTAAAAAGTGGCCAATTTATAAAGCTCATGTGATGTCTTAGTTACTCTTCTCTCCTTGCTGAGAGAAGCACCCACCACTAAAAATGAGGGAAGGAAAGGTTTATTTAGCTCACAGTTACTGGACGTTTCAGTTCATGCTCTGCTGGCTCCAAGGCAGAGAGGCACATGGGAGAGGGCAAACTTTCAAGGCAGCAGCTAAGAGCAAGAGCCCACAGAGAGCTCCCAGTTGCTCAAGCAGCTAACTTCTCTGCCTTCCTTACATTGAAATGCAAATCACCTGGACTAGGAGAGGTGCAGCATAATCATTACAGATTCCAGAAGGCGCTCCATGACTGCATGAGGCTTTGGGGGGACCCCTATGCCGAAAGCATAACATAGAAAAGAAGTGAAAATGAAGCACAGAAAAAAAGTAAAATTAATGGAAAGAATAAATTTTAACAGAAAATTAAATGAAAATGTGTCTGTATTCAAATGCATTTTTTATTATAATGAGATATTGAAAGACAGATACTTTCAAATTGGATTGCAAAAGATACATTATTACAATTTGTGTCTAAATGTTCCCCTACACTCTCATATAATCACCAGGAATGGGCTTTTTTTTTTTGTCTTTTTGAGACAGGGTCTCGCTATGCAGTTGAGGCTGGTCCTGAGCTCACTTTTGTAGCCCAGGCTGGTCTCGAACTCGCACCAATCCTCCTGCCTCAGCCTCCCGAGTGCTGGGATTACAGGCGTGCGCCACCATGACCGGCTAGGGCTTTTTTTTTTTTTTTTTTTTTTTTTTTTTTTTTTTTAAAGAAGGTACAGAACAGTGTTAAGACTGAAAAATTAAAAAAGATTCAGAATTTCATCAAACAAGATAATATGAATTTCATGGTATTTATGGTCTTGTATAGTATTGCTTTCAAATTAGTTCTTCATACTCCTAGATACATGCATGCAAAATTGGAAGAAGAGCAAAAAAGGAATTCTTACAAAATTAAGAGCAGTGAAAGGTAAAAGAAATGAGGTGCCTGATTCTAGACTGTGTAACACTGGGATTAACAGTACTGCCACTATGACTGGACGATAGATGGATCAAGCCAGTGATTGCATTGAAACAAACTTGTCTGTGTCTCTCTCTCTCTGGCTCTCTCTGTGCCTGTCTCTCTCTCCCTCTCTGCCTGTCTCTTTCTCTCTCTGTCTTCTCTCTGATTGTCTCTCTCCCTGCCTGTCTCTCTCTCTGCCTGTCTCTCTCTCTCTGCCTGTCTCTCTCTCGGCCTGTCTCTTTCACTGCCTCTCTATCTCTCTGCCTGTCTCTCTCTGTTTGTCTCTCTCTCTCTCTCTCTCTCTCTGACTCTCTCTTTCTCTGCCTGTCTCTCGCTGTCTGCCTGTCTCTCTCTGTGTCTCTCTCTATTTGCCTGTCTCTCTGTCTGTGTGTCTCTATGTCTCTGTCTCTCTCTGCCTGTATCTCTCTCACCTTGTCCCTATCTGCCTCTCTCTGGCTCTGTCTGTCTCTCTCTCTCTGCCTTTCTCTCTCTCTGCCTGTCTATCTCTTTCTCACTGTCTCTCTCTCACTGCCTCTCTCTCTCTCCCACTCTCTCTGCCTGTCTCTCTTACTGTCTCTCTCTCTGTCTGTCTATCTCTCTCTCACAATAACTCTATCTCTGTGTGTCTCTCTCTGATTCTCTCTCTGCCTGTCTGTCTCTGTCTCTGCATGTCTCTGCCTCTCTTTCTATCGCTCTGCCTGTCTCTCTGTCTGTCTGTCTGTGTGTCTCTGCTTCTCTCTCTGTGTGCCTGTCTCTCTCTCTCTCTGCCTGTACCTCTCTCTCCGACTGTCTCTCTCTCTCTGTCTGTCTCTGTCTCTCTTCCTGTACCTCTCTCTCTGACTATCTCTCTCTGTGTCTGTCTCTCTCTCTGTCTCTCTTTCTGCCTGTCTCTCTCTGCCTCTCTCTGTCTCTGTCTCTCTCTCTGTGTGTCTCTGTCTCTTTCTCTGCCTGTATCTTTCTCTCTGCCTTTCTCTCTCTGCCTGTCTCTCTCTCTGCCTGTCTCTCTCTGACTCTCTTTCTCTGCCTGTCTCTCGCTGTCTGCACGTGTCTGTATCTCTGTCTGCCTCTCTTTGCCTGTCATGCTCTCTGCCTGTCTTTTTTTCTTGATAGTTCTATGTCTGTGTGTCTGTCTCTCTGGTTCTCTCTCTGCCTGTCTGTCTCTCTCTCTGCATGTCTGTCTGTGCCTCTCTCTCTATCGCTCTGCCTGTCTTTCTCTCTGTGTGTCTCTCTCTCTCTCTCTGCCGGTCTGTCTCCGCTTCTCTTTCTGTTCCTGTCTCTCTCTCTCTATCGCTGCTTGTATCTGTCTCTGCCTCTCTCTGTCTCTCTCTCTGCCTGTCTCTCCCTGCCTCTCTCTCTGCCTGTCTTTGTCTCTGTGCCTGTATCTCTCTCACTATCTCTCTCTGTGCCTATCTGTCTCTGTCTCTCTCTTTCTGCCTCTCTCTGTCTCTGCTTCTTTGTCTTTGTATCTGTCTCTCTCTCTCTGCCTGCCTCTGTCTCTTTCTCTGCCTCTATCTCTCTTCCTATATTTCTCTCTGCCTTTCTCTCTGTCTCTGTGCCTGTCTCTTTCTCTCTCTCTCTCTCTCTCTCTCTCTCTCTCTCTCTCTCTCTCTGTCTCTCCCTCTCTGCTATGTCAGGACAAAATATTTGGAATTGTGGCAGCCATGTTGTGATTAAAGGATAACCATCCAGAAAACAGACTGAATATTCTGAAAACAGGAGCAAAGACAGTGGAAAGATGGACTTTTAGTATCATCAGTGAAAGCTTCAATCAGAGAAGATTCAGCAGAAAGCAGTAGGATGTCAGACAGCTACAAGAACATAATGAATAGCATCCCATCCATGTCACACTCTTGGGGGTTTTGTTGAGCTTTGCCCAATTCTCCTACTATCACAAAAGCAAGACACTGGACAGCTATGGAATCCTGATAAGCTATAACAGAAAGCCCATCAAAATCACAGCAGATTTCTTAACACAAGCCAACAAATCAAGAAGAACTTTGAGTGAAGTATTTCAGGTTCTGAAAGAAAAGAACTTTTAACCCAGATTGGTGTACTCTGAAAAATTTATTTTTATTAAATTTAATAGACAGATAAGATACTTCCATTACAAAGAACAACTGAAAAAATTTATGACTACCAAACCAACCTTGCAGAGTACTGTATTGGATCTCTAAGTGGTAGTCAGTTTCTTACACCCAGCTGAATTAAATTAGTATGGTGCTGGGTGTGGGAGCCCCACCTGAGGATTGTTGCTAGCAGCATAAAGATAGAACAGGAGAAGCTGTCAAAATTGTTTGAGGTGCTCTTTGGAAAAGCTGTTGCAGCTGTTGGAAGCTGGTAGTTCTCTTTGGCTGTTCTTCTGGAGGAGGTTGTTATGCTGTCTTCACCAATGAAGTTTAGAGAAACTTGGGTTCTCATCCTCAGCACTGATTCCTGGCTGTGGGGGGGGAAGATGGTACACTGCTCAGCCTCATTAAGAAACTCTTTGCATTGGCTTTCCTGATGGGAACTGGGCTTTCCTCATAGCTAGAAGAGCTCAGGACCTCACTGTTGCTGAGTATGGCTATGGTTCTTTTGGGGGAATTCTGGTGCTTTCCTTCAGTGTTACTTCCCAGATCCAGTTCAGATCCCTCATCTTGCTGGCACAGACCTTTTATCCCACTGGCATAGATTTCCTAACTTATACCACTCTCCTGTGGGCCTTTGCAGCACAGACCCATAAAACAGCCCTGTATGAGACTTCGTTGAAGACTCTAGGCCTCTACTTGAACTTCTGGGAGGCACTGTTATGAGCCCTAGGCTTTTAGCTGGACTTTTGAAAGATACTAGGATATAGGGCTTCACCTGTAGTCTCTAATGCTTGTATGTATGGGAAGATGCCCTGCACTTCTTTTAGGTGATTCTTGAGTAATTCATGGTAAAATACTATAAGAAATATGTCCTGTGTTATATTGTTTTCCTTGCAAAACCCCCATAGCATGACAAGTTGTGAAAAGTATTCTAGAAAGGACCAAAATTGGTCACAACTTTCAAAACATCAGAATACACCAAGCAGAGTGAGCAGTTAATAAAGGAAACCTACAGCACTAAAATAACATAACAGAGATAAGCCAATACATTTCAGTTATATCATCAGTGTACATGGTTTCAATTCACCAATGAAAGGAATCAGACTGGCAGAGTGGATAAGGAAGCAAAACCCAACAATACGCTGTAAGCTAGAAACACACACCTAGTTCATAAAGAAGTTTATAGGTTGAAAGTCAAAGGATGGAAAACAATACTACATGCCCCAGCACCTCAGAAAAAGGCAGGAGTAGCCATCCTGTCTGAACACAGTTTGAACTTGAAACCAGGTTGATGAAATAAAATAAAGAAGGCCACAACATACTCATTAGGGGAAAAAAATCAAGACAAAGTGGTAACACTCATGAATGTGTACGAACCAAACACAGGAGTACCCAGCTACATAAAACAAATCTTAATGGACACAAAAATCTAATATCCAATACCACAATCTTAACAGGAGACCTTAACATCCTTTTATCCCAAAAAGATAGGTCAAGAAGACAAAAAAAATGAGAAAAAAAAAAAAAAGATCTGAATTAGAATTCAGAAAAAACTGGACTTAGTGGACTTATACAGATGGTTCCACCTAATCACCTCCGAACACAATTTTTTTCAACTGGACACATGACATTTTCTAAAATAAACCACATACTAATCATCATTAAGTATATGCAAGAAAACAGAAATTATCCCATGCGTATTATCTGACAAAAGTGTAATGATGCTGCAAATAAATGCCAAAAGAAACCACAAGAATACCCAGAAACACATGGAAATTAAACAACACCCTCTTCAGCAACCAGTGGATTAGAGATGAAAGTACATACAAAATCAAACAATACCTACAATTTAATGAGAATTCAAACACAACTTAACAGAATTTAGGGATGCAATGAAAACAGTTCCTAGATGGAAATTTATGGCTCTGAACTCATACATTAAGAAAACAGAACGGGAACAAAAAAATACCCTCATACTTTCATACTTCACCTAAATTGTCTAAAAAAGTAAGAACAAACCAAATCCAAAACCAAAGGAATGGAGGCAATTATAAAGATTAGATTCCCAGTAATGTAACTCTACAAATATAATTTACTATATCAATTGGGCCAAAACCAAAAAGCACATGATCATCTCAACTGATACAGAAAAGGCTTTTGGCAAAGTCCAACACTTATTCATTCAATTCTACCTCATTTGGATAAAAGCTATCTATGACGATTGAATGGCTATCATAATTTTAATTGGAGAAAAACTGAAATCTTTTCATCTCAGAGGTGGTACACATAAGAATGACTTCTAACACCACTCCTATTCAGTATAGTTGTAGAACCATTAGGTAGAGCCGTTAGACAAGAGAGAGACAAATAACAGGAATAAAAATAGGCAAAGTAGAAACTAAATAATCATTATTTGCAGAAGACACGATAGTCTACTTAGAAGATGCAAAAACCTCCATGAAAAAGTTACTAGAATTAACACTGAAATTCAGTAGCATAGCAGCATATAAAGCCAACACCCAAAAGTTAATAGCATTCCTTTACACAGATAACAAACACAATGAGAGAGAAATTGGAGAAACAATGTCTTTTACAATAGCACTCTTGAAAATGAAATGTTTAAGAATTAATTTAACTAAAGAAGTAAAAGATCTGTAACTAGAGTTACTAGAGTACTCTGAAAAAAAGAAAGTCTTGAGGATTTCAGACCTTGCTCCTGGATAGCAACAACCAACATTGTAAAGATGGCCATACTCCCTAAATTATTATACAGATTTAATGCATTCACTATCAAAATACCATCAACATATCTCACAGACCTGGAGAAATCATTGCTAAAATTTATCTGTAACCAGAAAAAACCTAGAATTGCAAAGACAATTCGGGGCAATAAACACAAGGCAGGAGGCATTACAATTCCTGACCTGAAATTATATTACAAAAATACAGTGATAAAGTTAGCATTGTCTGGAGAGATAGTTTAGGCGCACAACTGCCCGCCTGGCAAGTGCAAGGTCCTTGATCCCAGTTCTGCAAAAATAAAATAAAATAAAATAAAATCAGCATTATATTGGCAAAAAAAAATAGGCCTAAGGATCATTGGAATCATTTAGAAGATGCACAAGCAAATACAAATGCACTCAGCCACCTTATCTTTGAAAAGGACCCAATTATATTTAGTGAAAAAAAAAAGAAAGCTTCTTTAACAAATGGTGCTGGAAAAAAATGGATCTCTACATGTTGAAAACTAAAACTTGACCGTGGTTTATCACCATGCACTAAACAAAAGTCAAAATTGATTAATGATCTAAATATTAAAACAAAAAACTAAATGTCATGACAGAGAAAGTAGGAAGATATCTTGAAGATGTTAGAGTCAGCAAACATTTCAGGGACAAAAATCACAATGCATGTGCAACACTTGAAAGAATAACTGGGACCTCCTCCAGCTGAGAAGGTTTTGTGCATCAAAAGAAATTATCAACAGAGTCAAAAGACAACCCACAAAGTTTGAAAAGATTTTAATTAATAAGTGTTCAGACAAAGGTCTTCCATCTACAATTTGTAAAGAACTAAAAAAAACCTAGTGTCTCAAAATTCAAACACCGAATACAGAAATGGGCATCTGAGATGAACACACACTTTTCAGAGAAAGAAATTCAGCAAGCCTATAAATACATGAAGAAATGCTGCACATCCCTTGCCATGCGTGAGATGGAAATTACAACAACACTTAGATAGCATCTCACCCCACAAACAATGGATATCATAAAGAAATCACCCAACCACAAATGTTGGGAGAGGCTGTGGGGAAAAAGGAACCCTTCTTCACTGCTGGTGGGAATGCAGGCTGGTGCAATCATTGTGGAGACTCCTTAAAAAACTAGGAGTGGAAATTCCATTCAGTCCAGCTATACCCATACTAGGAATTTTCCCAGAGGAACTGAAAACAACATATCATAATGATTGTTATATATATATATATATATATATATATAGCTGCACAATTCGTGCTTGCCAAATCTTGGAAACAACGAAAATACACATCAATTGAAGAATTCTTGAAAAAGTTGTGGTGTTTTTATGCAATGAAATTTTACTCAGCTGTAAAGAATTATAAACTCAAGCCGGGCGTGGTGGCTCACGCCTGTAATCCCAGCACTCGGGAGGTTGAGGCAGGAGGATCAGTGCGAGTTCGAGACCAGCCTGGGATACAAAAGTGAGCTCAAGGCTAGCCTGAACTGCATAGCGAGACCTTGTCTCAAAAAGACAAAAAAAAAAAAAAAAAAAAAAAAAAAAATAAAAAAAAAAAAAA
>PVJA010012658.1:0-30433 GCA_004027025.1 Myocastor coypus | reverse complement strand
ACGTTAACATTTTCAAGAAACATTACTTTTTTTTCTTTTCCCCTTTCTTTTTTTAACAGTTGACACATTGCATATTGTCCCCACAATATTTCTACAGAGCACAGAGTGTGGGCATGACCCACCTTCCTGTTGATGTTGCTAAGAAGAAAAAAAAAAAAGAAAAGAAAATTCTTCTCTTTGGACTAAGAGGAAGCAGATGCATACATAGACAAATGTTCTGCAATTGCAGTGGGCCACCAGTGAAGCTTGCAATGCTGGAGGCTATTGATCTAAGCCTCCTAAAGTTCATCTCACCAATCTAGCTCTGCTTTTCATGCCTTGTAATTAAGCTTTTTTTGCTGGGTGATGGAGGGCAAGTCAAAGCAAGACCTCTATGACAAAACATTCATTTTTTTGTATCTTCCAAGGTCAAATCCTCTCAGGATTAAGTTTGGGACCATAGACAGTACTCTGTAGAACTGTTGTTAGTGTCAGCCTTTGGGACGAATCACGACCATTGCTTGGACAGTTTGCTTTCTGTGAAAGCCTGAGAGAGTGTTTTTCTCTGGGTGACTCTCCTTAGATGCACTATAGTTCATTTATGCCTTTCCTCTGAGGCCCCATAATCTCCTTGACAAGAAAATTTGAGACACCTCTGAGTTATAGGATATTACAGCACAGGTTCTCTTATGTCATGAGTCCTTATTGACCTTGAAGGGCTAGGGCCAAAATATTGGCAATCCTCATAGCCCTTCTTTTTCTCCAGTTTTTGGTTTGTTAAATTATATTCTCAACCGTCCAGCAGAGAAGCTTCGTGATACTATTACTCTATAACATAGGCAATTGAGCTTATCATCACTGGCTCTCTGAGTATTAAATATCTTTGACTTAGCTTGGAACTGATATTTTCTGACCATCACTGATATTCTAATAATGTTCCATACAATGTGATATAAGCAGTTACACAATTTTTACAAAGATATTTGGAAATAAAGCCTTCATATATAAGTGGATGTATCTTGAACATGTACGCATAAGTGAAATAAAGCAGTTGAACATGTGTAAATAGCATATAGTCTCCCTAGTGTAAACACTCAAAGAATAAGTAAAAATGCAAACGCATAACACAACTAAATGGTAGTCAAGAACTTAAAGATGAAACAATGAAGAGACAACAAACAGAAAATCTAGAAACCAGGTAAGTGGCAAAACCATGTTTTATGTACAACAGGATGAATTATATAATATTTCTAAGAATTTCCGCCAGGATTTTGACACTGAGGACATTATGAGCAATACTAAAATCATACTTGGAATGCCTGTCATTGTAGTCTTCTACATGTGTGCTGCTACTAATGTCATTTGAATTATTTCTGTACTCTTAAGTAAAAGTGCATTTTAAAAAAGTCACAAAAACGTAAAAAAAAAAAAAAAAGAGAACAGAGACAAGGAAAAATGCGATAGGATTAACCTGATATAATTTTCTATACAGTTAGATTTCTAAATTTCTGTGTCAAAATTTGCAACTCTTTTTTTTTGTCACATTCTATAGATATTTATAGAGTATCAATGATTGACTGAAAATTCCAGTTGCATGTTAAATCTCTAGTGTTTGATATTCAGAAAGACAGAGATTTTAAGCTTATGTAACTATATTATGGAATAATTTTAACATTAAGCTTCTCTTCTGAAGGGTAAAGAACCTAAGTTTGTAAACAAAAAATTACAGAAAAAGAAGGGCTACAAGTTACCCAATAATTTGGCCCTAGTCCTCCGAGATCAGTGAGGACCTAGGACATAAGAGAACCTATAATGTAACATCTTATTACACAGTGGTGACACAAATTGTCTGTTCAAGGAGATTATGGTGCCACAGAGGAATTAATACACAAATTCAGTAACATAGCAGGTTACAAAGTCAACACACAAAAGTCAGTGGCATTTCTCTACACAGATAACAAACACACTGAGGGAGAAATTAGAGAAACAGTACCTTTTATGATAGCACCGAAGAAAATGAAATACTTAGGAATCAACCTAACTAAGGAAGTAAACGATCTTTTCAATGAAAACTATAGTACTCTGAAAAAAGAGATCTTAGACGATCTCAGAAAATGGAAAGATATTCCCTGCTCCTGGATAGGAAGAACCAACATTGTGAAGATGGCCATACTCCCTAAATTGCTGCACAGATTTAATGCAATTCCTATCCAAATACCATTGACATAGCTCACAGAACTGGAAAAGTCCTTCCAAAAATTTATTTGGAACCAAAAAAAGACCCAGAATTGCAAAGACAATTCTCGGCAATAAAGGTATGGCAGGAAGCATTACAATTCCTGACCTAAAGTTATACTACAAAGCTACAGTAATAAAATCAGCATGGTATTGGCAAAAGAATAGACCTGAGGATCAATGGAATAGACTAGAGGACGCAGAAGCAAATACAAACACACTCAGCCACCTTACTTTTGACAAAGGGGCCAAACATGTGTACAGGAAGAAAGACAGCCTCTTTAACAAATGGTGCTGGAAAAATTGCCTCACTACATGCCAAAAACCAAAACTTGACCGTAGTCTATCACCATGCACGAATATAAAGTCGAAATGGATTAAAGATCTAAATATTAAAAGTGAAACATTAAATCTCCTGGAAGAGAAAGTGGGAGGAAATCTTGAAGACACTGGAGTAGGCAAAAAGTTCATGGACAGAGGAAAGGGATTGATAATGTGTAATGTGCCTAAGGAGAGTCACCTAGAGAGAAAACATTCTCTCAGGCTTTCACAGACAGCAATCTGATCAAGCAGCGGCCTTGACTCATCCACATGTCTGGCACTTACTAAAATTCTACAGAATGCTGTACATGGTTTCAAGGCAAGTCCTGAGGAGATTAGACTGAACTTGTCAGATATAAAAGTCAAGTGTTTTGTAACTTGGAGTTAACCACCCATCAGAAAATTTTTAACTATGAGGCATGAAAAGGAAAACAAATTAGTATGCTGAGCTGTAAAAGGCTAAAGTCGACAGCTTCGAACAATGCCAGTTTTACTGATAACCTACTACTTTTATGGAATATTGGACTATACATACAAATACTTTTTCTTAGTTGAATGTGAAATAACATTTGTATCACTAGTGTTTAGAAAAGTTATCATTTCTTCATCTTGTACACTGAACAACTATTATGGAGACAACAGTATGCATTGCACTAATTAGCGTGGCTGTCCTACTAATTATTTTGAAATTGTCCCATTTTTTTTGTAATTAAGAGTCATCTCACGCCTGTAATCCCAGCACTTGGGAGGCTGAGGCAGGAGGATCAGTGCGAGTTCAAGACCAGCCTGGGCTACAAAATTGAGCTCAAGGCCAGCCTCCTCAACTGCACAGTGAGACCCTGTCTCAAAAAAGACAAAAAAAAAAGTCATAAAATTAAACATACATAGTTAGATTACTTATCCAATACATAAAGGTAAAATTAGAAAATGAATTCACTTGGTGTGGAGAGAGTTACCAATGCGTCATTTTTTAGTATGTCTTAAGTAAGTATTTGAGACATATATTTGCTCAAAATAATATATTTCTTTGTATTTTTTAGGAAGGGTCCACAGTGCATTCAGGGTCTCACTGCTAGATCATACTCCTAGTGATCTGAACGTTTGCAACCTCTAAAGAGCTGACATTACAGGTGTGCACTAGCATGCCCAGCCTCTCAGCATGCCTTGATGGTGAATTCAGCAAAATGCTGTTTGATATTTATCAGAATTAGAAATTTAAATAGCCAACCTGCTTCCATTAAGGTTTGTTTCCATTGCTATTCCTTAGTTTTCTTTAATTTTTGTTTTTGATAAATCTGTCAGCCTTAACTCGGGAAATCTAATTGTATTCTATTGTTGATTTTCCAGTTACTAACACTGTGCTATTAATCAATAACTGGGTTAAATTGATTTGCCTAAGCTTTTCAAGTTTTTCCTGTAGTAATGATTACCACTTTCAGTTTTCGTGTATCTACTTTGAGCACTGACCTCACAATCCTAGTGAAGCATTTCCATGTCAGTTAGCAATAACTGTTACACAACTAATACAAATATCATAATTTGATAACTAAAATTAAAATACAACTATTATGCACATAAGTATGGAGATTCTTCGATAAACGAAAACTAAAAAATTCATTTGAGGCAGCTATAACATTCTTGGTTATATTTTCAAAAAAAAAAATGCCACAAAATATTGGTGATACACAGATATATCCACATTCACAATTAACTATATTTTAGAAACAGCCTAGATATCCATCAGAAGATGAGTGTATTAAAAGTATAGTATATATACACTGTGATACATTACTGATTTATAAAGAAGAATGACTTTCTGTCATTTGTAGTAAGTTGGATGGAACTTAAGCCAGAATGCTTAGTCAAATAAGCCAGACTTGAGAACTCATTCCTCCAGAGAAATTTCAATTTAGCAACTATCTATGCATTAAGATACTTTGACAAGAGCTAAGGAAAAAAAAAAGAGATTATAGTATTCAGATACCGCATATAAAAAAGCAAAGATTTATTAGAAAGGGTAGGAAAGACAGATTTACATTACCCTTATCTGTAGCCATCCATATGTTACATAAAAGGCATAAATGAAAATTGTTGAAAGAGTAAGGAAGGTTGCTACATGATCATAAATAGGTCAATTCATCAGAAGCTATAGCTATTACTAATACTCATGCACCAAATTCTGGTACACCTAAATATATGAAACAAATATTAGCAGATCTGAAGGAAGAGACAGGCTATATAGTATAAGAATACCAATGGGCTTAAACATTTCACTTTCAGCAATGGGCAGCTCATCAAAACAAGAAATTAATAAAGTACACTAGGTTAAGCTATTCTTTGGAGTTCAAAGAGACTCTGGAGAACTCTATAAGACATCTCATTCAAATGCAACATAACACACATTATAATCAATTATATAGAATATTTTCCTGGGTAGATGATATAGTAAACCAGATGAAAAAAAGATCTTTCAAATTTAAGAAAATTAGGGTATTTGAGCTAGCTCAGTGGTTTAAGGGCCTAGGTGGGCAATCCCTGTCAGGCACAGGGAAGAACGGTTTGATCCCCATACCCACCCTTAAGGCAGTGTGAGCCAGCCAAAAAAAGAAAAAGAAGAAAAAAACCCTTCTCAAAGTTTGGGACTGGGGACATAGCTCAGTAGATTAAGTGCTGTGTGACAAGAGCAACAGTCTGAATTTAATGCACGGTTATAAAAAAAATTAAGAAAATTGAAATCATATAAATTATCCTCTCTGTCCACAATAATGTTAGACTAGAAATTAGCATGAGGAGCAATTTTCGGAAATTCATGACAACACAGATATTATTAAATTGTACACTGAATAAAATTGAATTAATGAAGCAATTAAAATAAAATTTTAAAAAACTTTGAGATGAACAAAAATGACCAAACAATATTACAAAATTTAAGGGATATAGTAGTTTCCAGAGCGATATTTGTAGCAAAAAAAAAAAAAAAAAAATTCTGTCTCAAAGATGAAGTGGCTAAATAAACGCCTAAGGTTGTACCTAAAGGAACTAGAAAAATTACAAACTAACCCTAAAATTGATAGGTTCTGGCCCTAATATGAGTTGCTGAATCATTATGGTGGTCATCTAATATGGCTGAAGCCCTTAAAGCAACAGCTTATCTTCCCAAAGACCACCTCCCCCTTCTTCTCCAATTCCTTCTTCTTCAACTCAGCCCAGGGGGCAATTTCCTTCCACCTGTCCTGCCACCTCAGGGAAGGCCCCAATCACCTCCTCAGGTAAATCTAAACATCCTCCTCAAATCGCACCCCTGGTAAAGGCCATTGAAGCCTCAGTCTCCCCTTGTTCCAATTCAGAGAATTCCTTATCCCCCCTGAATTCTCTCCGGGTCCTCCAAGAGAATAAAGCCCCTTTCCCTTTTTACTTCTGCCTGTTTCTCTGCTGCGACACCACGGAAAACCTATCATTTGGTGCTGTGACCTGGAGCGCTGAGTACTGCAGCCCCAGGGCATCCGCTGCCCTGGTCTGGAGCTCCCTCACTGAACCGCCTGCTGCTTTTGCCTCTGCCACCTGCCTTGCTAGCTCGCATCCAACACTGGTCAATTATTCACACAGAAAAAAAAAATTATTCACACAGGTGAGCCCCAAAACTCGTCTTGGGCAACTCCGCCTCGTATTTAACTCTGTTCTCAAAAGTCGTGAGTTCACGTCGGGTTCCCCACTTGTCTTCCTCAGCCATCTGGCCCCCGGCTCCCCACTTATTCTAGTGACAACTGATAAAGTGGGTGTTAGCCCTCTCTGTCTCATACTCACTCTGGGCTAAAAGGTGACGGCTTTTGAGTGGGAAGTGACATCGAGCTTTGTCCTAATATTTGGCTCACCTTTTAATTCAGTCACTTGGAAAATACTCCTTCCCAACCACTGAAACACACTCTGCTGGGCTATCTCTTAAAGAATTTCAGCATTCTTCAACTTTGAGACAATCTCAAACCTAAACGATTAATTTTCTATTGTCAAACTGCTTGACCACAATATAAGTCAGATGGTAAAACCTGGCGGCCTACAAAAACTTTTGATCCACTAATTTTCAGAAAAAAAAAAAAAAGAAAAAACAAAAAAACCCAACTTCTGTCACATCTGCAAATGACAGGGTATCGGCTGTATTAGGGCTTTTTCTCTTTGAGGACACGCCAGCCTCTCCTTTGTCCCTCCCAGAATATGTCTCCATAGTCACTTAAACCAATGACAGATAAGATTGCCCTGCACAGTGATCCGAAAAACCCTACCCTTGCAGCCCCTACCTCCCTGCCTGTGCCTCCAAGGGCTGTGATCCACCATAGCTGCTGCTCCTTAATTCACCCTCTAATCTCTTTATCTTTCAGAAACTACTGGGTTGCCTTACACTCTCTGTGCTCCCTCCCCTGCCTTCCTCTCAGCTGCCAGTTGGTCTATATTCCTAACATTCCTTGCCAACCTCCGCCAATTTACAATCCAATCAATCTTTTTCTTCTAAAATCTCACTCTAAAACAAAACCAAAAAATAAGACTAATAACCTATCTTTTCCCCAACAATGCTTGCCCCTCCCTCTGCTACCCATCAAGCTAAAGACAAGATAACATCCCTTGCAGCCTGTCACACTGCCCTTTCCAGTGGAGCCCAATACTTACCTTCTTTTCTTCTCACTCCCGGCTCCTGCCAGTCACCTCTGCAGGCAGTCTCCAGGTTCCAGGACTCACACCTTGTCAGGGTTCCTCTATTGCGCTGTGCTTAGTACTTATACTCTGCTCAGTTTCCTTGCTCCCACTCAAACACGGCACACTATATTAAGCTTAAACAAACTAAATACTATATTAAGTATAAATGAAAGCTTTTGGGGCCTGGCAGGATGGCTCAGTGGTCTAAAGTGCAGGCTTAGGAAAGCTTAGGCGGCTGCGGGGACCGCGGTTCGATCCCAGGCACCACATGCTGTGCCAGCCCTGCCCTCAGGGCAGGCTGAGCGAGCCATAAAAATAAATAAACAAAAGTTCTGAAACAAGAAAAAATAAAATAAAATTCTTAAGTAAATAAATGAAAAGTTTTTGCAAATTCCCGTATGAGATCTCTGCTAATTGACTTTAAAAAGTTCTGACTAGTCTCTCATAATTTAGCCTGATCAAAAGTATATGTGAGTACACTCTCTTTTTATAAAGATATCTATGTGTCCTCTATGTACTTTTTTTTTGTCATTCTGGAATCATTTGTTCCTTTTTTGTTTGAGCTCTTAAATATAGACTTAAAAACATGCTTTCTCCTGAGTTACCAGCTGGTCCAAGTAATAGCAAAATTAATTTATAATTAAATAACGGTTAAAATGGGGAAATATTATTGTTGGACAGGACTCTTGATTGACAAATAGAGGGTGGCCAACCTTTGTTTCACAGTAGAGAGCCCGCAATAATTTCCTTAAAAGATAGTCCTAATAGTTTGGTCATTGTGATGCAGGAAGAAAACATTGATCTCGGGTGGATGACCTCCAATAGGGAACCTTCAAATGATATAAGGAAAGCTGATCCCCAATCTCAAAAGTTCCTGGGATGAGTCTGTGTTCTCTAAAACCGAAGAACGAACTTTAGGAACAAACAGAGGTAATGAGCAGAACATATTTATTGAGGGAAAGAAAGCTCCTGTCCGAGAGAGGGGATAGCAGGGGGGTCCCAAGTGGATGTCCCCCAGAAGCTGTCTCTTCCAAAGACTTCTATAGAGGAGAAGACATGGGAACTATCTTAGGTGGATATGAGGTGGGATAAAACTGTGGTCAACCAATGAGATTATCAGCACCATTGCTCAGGTAAAATTAGTTAACATTGGGATCCAATGGGAAGGCAAGTCATGTAGCAAGCAGGCAAGAACACCAGCCATTGAGCTTTGGCTCATGACTCTTTCCAGGGTCTTTTAATGTGATTGATACTTATTTAGTATATCAATCCCAGATGCTCACCCTTAAGGAAGTATGTAGTTGCTTCTGTTTACTCTTGTATTGAGATCTGGCCCACAGCAGAGGAGTGTCTGTCTCTAGATGAAAAGTCACCTTGTCTTCCATATTGTCCTTTAGGTTCTGGCCCTGTCTGACTGTGTATAATATTTCTATCTAATTCAGTGGCCTACAGTTGGTTAAAAGACCTACAAAAATTAAATAACATTCTCTCACAAAAGATGTTCAATATATTAAACATATTCATGTGTTGTAAAATATTGCATACTGCAATCTAAATTTTCTTTCAGATTTAAACATAGGCCTTTTTCTTATGCTCCAGGTAATTTATAAGAGGTTCTTGTCCAGCCAGCATGAAGTTATCAGCCAAATGAAAATTTTTTGTGTAAAATGTATGTGATATGTATCCTGTGTAAATTTACAAATGCTAGGTCAAAATGGGGATTTTATATGACTGCTTTGCTACACTGCTACGTATGACTATTAATGTGAAATGATCTCTACAAAATTATATTCTATAGGGATTTAACTGCTAATATGTCTATGCTTGATAAAAAATAATAATTCTCTGGCTGAGACACTCAGAACTCTCATCAAAACGGAGACTTGACAAGTGACAAGGTAATGCTAAGCCTAAACAATGCTGCCACCCAAGCCAACTACAGTGAAGAAAGACACTGGACAGGAGCCTTCCATGATTTATAGTCATCACTAGGACATCTACAAGCTCGAGGGTGACTGGAAATGTGAATGCCCTGCCTGCCACAGAACCAGTAAGTCATCCAATCTCTGCCCTCACAGAAAACCTCGATGCTGCCAGACCCATATACTTGCCCTGCTTGGTCTTGCTGCTGAAGAGTAACAACAGAGCTTCGGTTCCATGGCCTACATCGAGGCAACTTTGTCAAGAGTCCCGAGTCTCGCTAGACATCTCAGGTAATAAAAAAAACAAAACAACAACAACAAAAAACTTTTCTTACAGACACGGAGACCACATACAGTGTTCTTCAGTTTTAAAGTCATCATATTAGCTCACAGTGGGTGTTAATGGCCGACCTACATGACTCCTTCAAAGAGGCTGAAGTCAGACACTGCTCTTCACTCATAAGTTCCTTGTGATCTCAAGATGTCTCATACCATTTATGGGGAGAGGCCTCCTCCAAAAACCTCCACTTCTCTTTAATGTTTCTCTCTCTCCACAGTGTACATCCTACAAACCCAACCTCAATGTACAGCTACTTCCTCCCTCGCTCTTACCTTGTTGACCATATACTCTGAGACACTTCTAGTCCCATTTGTACTATGCCATTCCTAAACTAGTGTGCCTCAAAATCTTATAGCATTTTTCTACATTATCCAGTACCAAATAGCTTCCAAACATCAAGAGCCTCAAGCTCATCATTCTTTGCCTCCTTACCAATAGTTTTCTTAGCACTGTCCACTTACTGCATAATAACCTCATTCTTTTTGTAATCAAAACCAATGGCTCCTATTATTTAGTTCAAGTTCTCAGAATTATTAATAATGTGGTTATTCCTATTCACCTGGTGATGCAAAACCTCTGTACTATGCCCTCTCATATCCCTCCTTCCACTTCTCACTTTACTGTCCTAGACCTTAAAGATGTCTTCACCATTCCCTTTCACCCAGATTGCCAGGACTCTTTTTACCTTCTCATGGACTGATCCAGACACTCCAATCTCAAACAGCTCACTTAGACAGTCCTGCCTCAAGGGTTCAGAAACGATCCTCAGTTCTTTAGCCAAGCTCTTGCTGCTGACCTCGAGACTCTTGATCTAGCTCAGCCACTCCTTCAGTATATCAGTGACCTCTTCCTTTGCTACCTTTCTCATGCCCTGGACCTAAAACTTATAACTACTCTTCTCAGTTTTCTGTCAGGATGAGTTTACAGGGTCTCTCCCTCCAAAGCTCAGATAGCTTCATCAAAAATCAAATATCTAAGACTCACCCTCACTCCCACTACTCGTGCAGTCACTGCTAACCACAAAGCCCTTCTTTGTAATCTTCAGGTACTCACCACAAAATAACAGATTCCTTCATCTGGCTAATTTCTTCTGCCTCTGGGTACCTAAATTGCTTCCCTAGCACAACCTCTGTATAAAACAACAAAATATTCCTTGTTAAGATCCCTTGACCGATACATTACTCCTTTTACAAGCTGCAACAGGCCCTCCTAAGCACCCCACCTCTCGTTTTACTCAACCCAACTCAGCCTTTTACCAACCCTATATCTTTTCAGGGTCACAATGCAGTGTACATTTTATAAAAAAAAAAGAGATCACCTTTTCAGGCAATAGCTTATCTTTCTAAACAACATAGTTGGCAGATAGACTCCATGTCTCCGTATACAGCAGCTGCTACACTATATAACAAATACACTTAATGTTCACAGTGGATTCTACTATTGTTATTTCCACCTGTAGCTCTCTCAATTCCACTACCTTCTTCTATAGCTCTAATGAGGTCTCTCAGTACAGTTGTGTCAAGGTTCTACAGATGACCCTGACTCCTTCTCCTCACATTAATATAAAAAAACAAAGATCAATATTCCTCTTCAGGGGCCGGCGGGATGGCTCAGTGGTCTAAAGCGCCTGCTTGGGAAAGCTTGGGTAGCTTCAGGGACCTCAGTTCGATCCCCGGCACCACATGCTGCGTCAGCCCTGCCCTCGGGGCGGGCTAAGCCGGTCATAGAAATAATGAATAAGCAAATAAAGGTTCTGAAACAAGAAAAAAAAATTAAATAAAAAAAAATTAAAAAAAATATTCCTCTTCAACACGGTCATAGTAAAATGACACAGTCAGACCATAACACCCCCTTTCTGATTCCCTTCCTATGTCCTTAATCATGATGTCACGTACTTATAAAATGCTGTCTTTCTAAACTTTTCAAGGTTTCTTCAATCTCCGATGCAAGCCGTCAGTAATGATAAACTTCTGGTCCTAGCTGAAACATTTGGCACTAACTTCTACATGAGTGTAAACTATAATCCTGTCAACTCCCCTCACCCCAAGACAATGCTCTAGTTCACCAGGAAGCAGTTTAAGAGACACGTCGCCCCTTATATAACAACCAAAAGATTGAATGATAGGTTTCGGCCATAGTATGAATTGCTGAATATTTATGGTGGTCATCTGATATGTCTGAAGTCCTTAAAACAACAGCTTATCTTCCCAAAGACCACCTCCCCCTTCTTCTCCAACTCCTTCTTCTCCAACTCATCCCAGGGTGCAATTTCCTTCCACCTGTCCTCCCACCTGAGGGGAGGCCCCAATCAGCTCCTCAGGTAAATCTAAACATCCTCCTCAAACCCCACCCCTGATAAAGGCCATAAAAGCCTCAGTCTCCCTTTGTTCCAATTCAGAAATTCCTTATTTTCCTGGAATTCTCTCTGTGTCCTCCAAAAAAATAAAGCCCCTTCACCTTTTTCCTTCTTCCTGTTTCTGTGCTGCGATGCCATGGAAAACCTATCAAAAGTAAATATAAGGGAGGAAAAGAACCAATGCTAATTGATAAATTAAGTGAAATATCCGAAAGTTTAAGAAAAGCAGAATTATTTTTTTAGCTACACTAATTAAAAAGGTTTGGCCAAGCACAGTAGAGAAAGCTTATAATTGCAGGATTTAGGAGGCTGTCACAGAAGGCATATTGTGAGTTCAAGACCATCCTACACTACATAGTGAATTCAAGGTAATCCTGAACTATAGTGACATCCTGTTTTGAAAAACAAACAAAAATCTCAGTTAAAATCAGAAATAAAGAGGAAACATGTACGGTGCTGCAAGCCTCTAATCCCAACACTCAGGAACATGAAACAGGAAGATTTTTGTGAATTCAAAACCCGCCTGGACTACAAAGTGAGCTCAAGGCTAGCCTGAACTGCACAGGAAGACCCTGCCTCAAAAAGATGAAAAATGATGTATTTTTACAAAATGGGGTATTTACTCAGCTATAAAAATGTTAAATTGAAAGCTTTTGTAGATAAATGGGTGCAAATAGAGACTGTACCTGCTAGTATGAGAACTTGAAAGAGTAAATAAAAATCTGAAAGTTGCAATAGAAACTGTGAAAGGGAAAGAATTTGTTCAGTGGGAAACCAAACCTGGGATGAGGAAAAGGACAAAAGAAAGAAGCTGAAAGGATGTATTCATGTATATGTATGTGGGATAATTTGGATAAATTTATTGCCAATGACAGCTGATTTATTTTATGTTGAGCATGACTTTATTCATATCAAGTACCGTTCTAGGTACTTCACATATTTTAGCACAAAAATTAAATATTATGTTTTGATGAGCTTAATATTGACTAATCCTTATAATGTAGTTAATGTACATTTTTTGTTTGTTTTATATATGACAGCTGATTTTTTGAAAGGAAATCTTAATGCTTATTTTCTTTCTTTTTGCTCTTTTTTTCTTTCTAATGTCTTATGACTCTTTTATTTTCATTTTATTTTTCTAAAGCAATTTTGTGCTTTTTTATCTGGTAACCTAAACAACTGATTTCAAGATAACATCATACAACACAGTAATCATTGCTGAATTCTGATTACTTCAGTGAAATTTTGTATCATTTCTAATGTTTTTTTTGCATTGTTTTGAAAAATAATAGGTAAATAGATAAAATAAAAGAAAGAGAAGAGGAAACGTGACACCTGCACAGAAATACAAAATTTCCTATGGTATTTCTATGAATAATAGTATGCAAATAAATTGGTTCCAATAGAGGAAATGAAACAGATATATACTCTATCTTCTAGGTATATATCACCTAAAAAACGGTTCATACAATATTGAAATAGAAATTCTGAACAGATCAAAAATGAATGTAGAGATTGAATCAGTACCAGTTACTCATTAAAGACTAGGATGCAATATCTTTATTGGTTCATTTCATCATAACTTGGTAAAGAATTAACACTATTCTTCAGTCTCTCCAGACTCTTGAAAGTGGAGGATACTTCTAAAGTCATTTGTAGGAAATCACCAAATAAATGACAACAGAGCCAGGCAAGATACCTAACTGAAAAGAAAACTATAGGCCAATATCCATGATAAACACATGTTTTAGGATCCTCAACAAAACACTAACAAACCAAGTTTAAGAGCACATTAAAAAGGCATTTACTGCAAATACATGGTATTTATCTCAGGGATGCAAGAACAGTTGAATACACACAAACATACATGCAACACACTACATTAAAAAGGAAAGATAGTAGCTGTAGAAAATACATCTGACAAACTTCAATTACCTATAGTGATAAAATTTACCAACAGGTAAGGTATAGAAGGAATGCTCTTCCAAACAATATAAATAATTTATAACAAGCCATAATTTAAAATATACAGTAGGGAAATATTTAAAGCTTTTGCTCTAAGATCAGGAAAAAAATCAAAATGACCACTGGGACCACTTCTATTCAGCATCATACTAGAAGTCCTTTTTTTTTTTTTTTTTCTTTGTCTTTTTTTTTTTGAGACAGGGTCTCGCTATGCAGTTATGCAGTTCAGGCTAGCCTTGAGCTCACTTTTGTAGCCCAGGCTGGTCTCGAACTCGCACTGATCCTCCTGCCTTAGCCTCCCGAGTGCTGGGATTACAGGTGTGAGCCACCACGCCCGGCTTTTTTTTTTTTTTTATGGCCGGCTCAGCCTGCCCTGAGGGCAGGGCTGGCGCAGCATGTGGTGCTGGGGATCGAACCATGGTCCCTGCAGCCGCCTGAGCTTTCCTAAGCAGGCGCTTTAGACCACTGAGCCCATTCTGCCAGTCCTAGTCCGTGTAATGAGGTTGAGAAAGCAATAAATGTCCTAATTAGAAAGTATGAAGGGAATTTTTTTTCTATAGGAGCACATGGTCTTACATGCAGAAAGTTTTAATTACTACACTAAAAACTTAGCAATAAGAAACAAATTCAGTAAATTTAAAAGACACAAAATTAATGGAAAATCAAGTAGGGATTAATATCTAAAACATACAAAGAACTCTAACAGTTCAATATCAAGAAAACAATTAGCAGATTTTAAAATGGGCAAAGAATGGGAAATTATAGTTCTCAAAAGAAGACATATTGATGACCTACAGATTTATGACTAAATGTTTAGCTCCACTGATCATCATTGAACTACAAATAAAAACTACAATGAGATGCTGAAGTACATCTATTAAAATTCAAATTATCAAAAACACAAAACATAACAAATTCAAGCAATGATGTAGAGAAAAGTGAATCTTTCTAACTTGTTGATGAGAATATAAATTAGTAGATGTACCATGGAACCCAAATGGAAGTTCTTCAAAAAACTAAAAGTAGAACTAACATATGATCCATTCAGCAATCTGCTTATTGGATATATAGCCAAAAAAGGGAAATCAGTATATTAAACACATAGGAGCACTCCCCCCATGTTATTGTGTAATTATTCATGATGGCTATGATATGGAATTAACTTCCGCCAACATGGGAATTCATTAAAATACTATGTATATTTCAACACAATGTATATTTCAGGAAAAGAAAAATTGTAGGATATTTTAACAGATGGCATCACCTTCGTATGGAGGACCCTAGAGAATGTAGTAGATCCCAAAAACACCACTACACTACCAACATTTAAGAGAGAAATTGAGAATGCATGCATGTGCAGCAACCTCAATTGCCAAGGTTACCATGCTATTAAATGTCTGGAAGCTTATGAGCAGCAATTTTTGTGCCTTTTGTAATTGTAGAGATAAAAAATAACTTGTATCAATTTCACAGTGCTTCAATATATTTAATATTAAAACATTTATACATATTTTTCTTTCTCTGAAATGTATATGCATATTTGGTAGTCTCTGTACAATATGTAACATATATATATATATATATATATATATATATATATATATCCATAACAGTTATGAAAACATACAGAAGTTTGAGATACATTAATTAATTTTATTTTTATCTTTTTTTATTTTTTGTAGAATCAAGGATCAAATTCATGAACTTGCACTTGCCAAGCAGGCACTTCTGTGCCTGAGCTATCTCCCTGGCTCATGAGAAATATTAATTTAAATGAGGAAAGTTAAGCAGAGAAAAACAGATTCTACATGGTCTCTCTTATTCACAAAATCCTAAAAAGTTGAACACATAGAATTCCAGTAGAATGTTGCTTACCTTGGCTTAAGAGCTTTAGAAGTTTGGAAGATCTTAGTCACAAAGTATAAAATTGCATAGAGATTAAACAATCTGCCAAGCTCAACCTAATGTGCTCTGATGTACCAAAGCCTCTAAATGCCTAAGAATTAGCATGTGGCTGCAGAACTTGTTTACACTTCTCAGTTTGAGAGAACCCAAAAGAAAATCTCAGGAGAAAGGAAGGAGCCTAGTTTTCTGCCGTATCTGGAATGTGGACACCCATCTACTGACTCTGCATGTTGGTAACATTGCAATAGCTTCCACTATAATCTTTTCATGGCTTGCCTCAGACAGTGACCTTTGGGTGTCTTTGTTTTATTTCCCCTTTTTATTTGTGCCTCTCTTCCTGTCTTCCTCTTTCTCCCCGGTAATGCCCTCACTCAGTGTACAGATTCATGTGTTTGACAGGAAACGTCATATGGCCTGGACTCCATTTCTAACTCTGCAACTGCTTGCTGTGTTACTTAGGCCATGGTCTCTCAATTACAAACTATTTTTCCTCCAGCGGACGTTTGTCAATGCTTGTGACATTTTTGTAGTCATCACTGGAGGGCGTCTACTGGGATTTAATGAGTAGAGCTCAGGGATACTGTTTGACATTGTACGAGTGCAGGAAACATCCCCTCTTACGGCAAGGAGCATTTTGGCTTAAATTATAAATTGTGCCAAGATGGAAACATGCTATAAGTTAAAATATTGTTTTTGTGAGGTGGTTTTCTCATCTGTGAAAAATGTTTATTGTATCTCAGAGACAATCAATAAAGCAGAATGACACAATGACCTGTACTTATGGAGAAGCACCAAGAAATTCGATATGATTTATAATGATTCAACAACATTTATTTTCAAACCTTCTTCAAAAAATTCGTGTGTTAAGATGGAGTAAATGATTTGGTTGAGAAAATCTGGCAAAGTAATAAAATGCTTGGTCTCTGGAGTCTCCAGTCAACGGAACTGTCAACCTCATCACAGTGCTTCCAAGAGTTAATGTGACATTGTAAGAAACACCTTGCTGGAAATACTTGCTAAAGTTTGGGTCACAAACTACCATGACTCCTATTCTTATTCTTTTATCTGTATACAGTGAGTGAAGTTTTTCTTCTCATTTTTAGATTGGCTTCAAAGACCTCAGGCACTGAAATTCATCAAACAATCTATTTGATTTTTTTCCATGTTGCTAACTCATGGGTTTCTTTATAAATCTCAAGCTAGAGTATCATTAAATAATTTATTTTATAGCTCTAACTTTTGAGTTTTATAGATCACTATCCAAAGTTTCATGTCCTGTAGTGATCCCTTATAATAAATTAGATCATTGTGTAGCATATTGTATTTAGTTATTGTAGGTACATCAGTCTTCTATCAGAGTTAACTATATACTGCACACAAGATCTTTTACATTTGCAATCATTTAAAAAGTAGAATAAGTTTAAATAAACTGGCTCCCATCATAGTGCAATTAAAAACACAAGAAAGACAGTTTACAAAGCTTATCTGCTGAAAATATTTTTGCAAAATTTATGTCTCTCTCTTGTGAGATAAAGATGAAAGGTTTTAGAAATCTGTCATATCTAAGTAACCAACTTTCTATGACAGCTTCACAGGAAGCATAGGTTACCAATTATCATCTCTGTGTTGGAACTGAGTTACACTCATCAAAGGCTAGAATAGCTGTGAGAAGAGTCAGGACAGTGATCACAGATTTTCCATGGGCTAATTTTGCCAAATGTTTGGTTTCAATTTGAAAGTCACGCATTTGACAGAAATGTTACTGGAACAAGAAAGTGAGACATCACTGTTTTTCTTCTGCTTTATATTTTATTAAAAGTTCATTTTGGATATCATAACATACAAAAGCATAAACAAGCTCTTTGGATTCAACACCTTTAATGATCAATAAAAGCCAATTCTGTATCAAGTAAGAATCAAATTAGATAAATGACAAACAAGGACATAGATATAGGAAAGGTGATTTTAAGCCAGATGTTGCTATTTTATCTTGAAATGGGGCCAGATATTACACGCAGGAAGTAGCTTATTGGACCAACAAAGACATATCGCTATAAACTGCAAAAATACCTAGAAAGACTTATGTTTTATTTCTTTCTTTCTTTTGTTTCTTTGACACAGGGTCTCGTTATGTAGTTCAGGCTGGCCTTGAGCTCAATTTTGTAGCCCAGGTTGGTCTCGAAATCACATCGATCCTCCTGCCTCAGCCTCCCAAGTACTGGGATTACAGGGATGCACCACCATGCCTAGCAAGACTCATGTTTTCCCAGGGGAAATATAGAAAAAAAACCGATGAGTTTATTATGAAAAATTGTTCCAAATCAAATTATTAATGTTTGCATTCAAATGTGATATTTTACACATGGCACGTTGACTTCACTGAGAAGGGAGTACATGATACTGGGGTATTTAAAGGGCCTCCTGGCATACAGAATACGCTTATCAGTTGTTTATCCGTCTAACATATCTTAATTATTTCCTATTAATTAGCTTACAAAACTTATGATTTCACATTAGGCCTCAGTGATTCTGAAACATTTTATTCCATGAATACAGCAGAAGTATGCAGTAAGGACTATAAAGCTGATATGTCAACATTTCTGAATAATTTCTTTTTTTGCTTGTTTTCTTATCTTATTGAGAATAAAAAACATTAAAATTATACAGAATTTCAAAATAAGGTAATAGGAAATCAATAATCCTTGTTATATTGCATATGTTTTCTTAAAAACAGTTTCTGAATAATCTCTTAATCAAAAGCAGGAAAGGGAATTTGATCAAGCTTATAAACTAACGAATGCAGGTTAATTATTTATATTGGTTACTGTTGGGTAAAATGAATAGCAATACATTATCTCTTTTTTCTGTATTTTAGGGAATGATCTACAGTGTGTTCGGTGTCTCACTACTAGATGGGACTCATAGTGATCAGCCTGTTTGCAGCCTCCCAAGAGCTGGCATTACAAGTGCGTGCTGCCACACTCAGTCTTGATCACTGTCTCAGTGTGCCCCAGAGTGGCGCTGGCACAGCAGGCCCTGAGGATTGAACCCTTGGCCCCTGTACTTGCTTAAAGGTGCTTTAATCTGCTGAGCTATCTGACTAGGCCAGCAATGCATTCTCAACATCAAAGAAGTTTCATGTTATCCATCAAGCTTCTTTGCTCTGAGTTATCAAGGAAAATGTGGACAAGTAAATAGTTCCCATATGTTTATCTACTTCATAGATTTGCAATGCCACAAAAACATTCTGATTTTGTATTACATAATGATCTAGCTACCCCAAAATAATCATTTATCATCAGTTAAATCATGGAGAACTTCATTTGTAATTCTCCTATCTTTTTATAATTGAATGACTCTTCTGTGGGGCTGGAAGTATAGCTCAGTAGCACAGTGCTTGCCTAGCAAACACAAGGTCCTGGGTTTGATTCCTAGCACCAAGAAATAAATAATTAACCAAACAAACAAACAAATGAATCTAATGAAAATGTGTGAAACTATAATCAATGCATGTTTTAATTTTATGTAGAAAAGCATCAGGCTTCCTAATATCATTAGGTGTTGTGCCTATAGCGCTCCATCCTACATAAACCTCCTCCTTGATATTTCTGCATC
This sequence comes from Myocastor coypus, assembly GCA_004027025.1. Taxonomy (NCBI): domain Eukaryota; kingdom Metazoa; phylum Chordata; class Mammalia; order Rodentia; family Myocastoridae; genus Myocastor; species Myocastor coypus. The sequence goes on along the minus strand of PVJA010012658.1, from coordinate 11,109 downwards.
CCGGGAGACTATAGCTTTCCTTCTCATCTGATTCACAGTCATGATTTTTTTTTTTGTTTTCTGGATACACTTGTACTGGTTTTTTGTGTATTTGTTTGTTTTGTTACCACGATCAGACTCAGGATCTTGCACTTGTCAGGCAGGAGCTTATTCCACTGAGCTATTTTATCTCCCCAGCCATGCTACTAGCTTTTGTTCTTCCTCAGATACAATAATTTTACTATCTGCCCTACCTAGGACAGGGCAAGTCATTGACCCTTTTTGATATAACGTGTCATTTGGCAGTTACATTTTCTCATCTCATAGCTCCAACAACTATTGTCATTGTCAATAAACCTTTTGTGCAAAAACTCACATTTAGTTATACCCATTCTTACATCCAAAGTGACCATTGCTTCATTTAGATGTCTACATATTCCTATGAAATGGTTCATTGAAGAAAATTAAGCAGAGAAGAACAGAATACTGATCTATCAAATAACAGGTCCAAAATTTTACAGAAACAGGCGGAGCCAAAATAAAAGCAGTCATGAATACTACAATGGTTTTTCAAAATGGTGTAGAAGTCAACAAGTCTTATTATTCATTCTGATTATGTGTCCATTTGGAAACTCAGTGTGTAAGGTACTTGCTTGCACTGTCAAATTAGAATTATATTGTTGTTTCATTGACTTTTTCTGATTGACAAATAATATATATACATATATATTATGAGGTATAACATAATATATGAGTTCATGTACACAAGTAATTAACATAACTTCACATATTTGTCATTTCATTACAGTGAAGGCATTCAAAATGCTCTCTTCTCGATATTTTGACATTATTCCAAACTATTGATCTCATAGAAACTGAGAATAAACCAGGTGAGATGTTGCATACTCAATAATCTCAGCACTGTGGGAGGCTGAGGAAGGAAGATTAAAAGTTTGATATCACTATAGGCAACTTAGCTACTTCATGAAGCCATATATCAAATAAATGAAATTAAAAGGGCTGGGGAAGTATGATAAGTAAGTGCAAAGGTCCTAGGTTCAATTCTCAGTATACTAAGAAAATGAAAATAAAAGTTGCGAAGAGTAATAACTAGAGATTGCATGATGGGGGCTTGGAGAATGGAGGTGTGCAGCACATAAATGTCCTCCAAAACTTATGCTAGAATTTCTACAAGGGAAGGAGGGATAGAGAAAGTTTGATTGATGGGTACACTGTTAAAGTAAGAGAATCAAGAATAGTACTGCTGTTATTGCCCAGAATGGTGATTGTTGTATGCTGTTGATCCTCCCAGAGACACTTGTCATACTGGCTTTCCTGATATGAACTCAGGAGTTCTCTTCATCAGAGGAGCTCAGGTCTTCATTACCACATAGCACTTCTCTTGGGGGGACTCTAGTCTTTACTTTTAGCATCACTTCCTAGCCCTAATAAAGATTATGTAGCTTGTTCACACAGACTTTCTAGTTTCCAACACTAACCTTAGACCTCTCCAGTGAAGATCCTTGGTGCAGACTTGAACAAGACATTGTCCTGGGCTCCAGGCCTCCAGTTGGACTCAAAGAGGGTATTATTATTATTATTGACTGTAAATCTTCAGCTTGACCTATGAAGGAAATTACCACAGGTTCTTGGCTTTCTGCTGAATTCTGTTTTCATCTCTAGTGCACAGACAGATCACTTACACTCTTTGGCATTTGACGTTTTGGGTGAATATTATAGAATGATCTAATAAATTATGTGTCATATCTATGAGCTTGTAAACTCTGATTACAACAGTGATATTATAATTCACTCTATACATGACTCAGGGTACTAGTCACGTATCCCACTGCTGGGACACAATATCCAGTATCTGATGAGGACAGGTTTAATTTGTCTCATTGTTTCAGGGAATGCAGTCCATTTGGTGGCTAACTGCAAACCAGAAACTTCATGGTGGAGACGCATGGCAGAGCAAAGCTATTCACTTCATGGTGACTGAAAATTAAAGGAGAGAAGCAGTGCCAGAGGACTATATATATTACCCAATATCATGTCTGCATGATCTATGTAGATACACTTGTAGCTCTGCTCCACCAGTCTCCTAAACAAGGCCTACAGCTAATGAATTCGAGCTTCAGCCTAGCTGCCACATATCACTGTGTGTCAGCTTTGTCATCTTGCTATCCAAACATGATACGGTTTAGGTCTAGTTACCCTTGCCCAAAGCCTAGTGAATGCATAATGCCTTTCATAAGTAGTCGATTCTAGAGTGTGCAATGCTAGGATTAAAAGTATGTAATTTGTAAATCAGTCTACTGATTGATTTTGCACAGTTCTGGTTAGGATTAAAAAGTCTAGTCTTTTCCTTGCTTCTTTGCTACTGTCACCCTGCCATGAATAGTTCTCTTCTGCAAGGGCCTTGTAGCTGGTCAACTATGAACTGAAATCTCTACAAACTAAACTAAATAAAACTTTCTTCCCTTAACTTTGAGTGTCAGGTAATTTGTCTTACCAATGAGAAATGTAAGTAAGATATACCACCTAAAATTATATTTAATCTTCAAATAAAGCCAATAAGAAGTTTGTGATTTTGTCTAATGCAACACAACCATTCTTCATATCAGTGGAACGACATTTTCTTCTCTAAAGTCTCAGCAAAGCCAGCAGTTTTCCAAACTCTGAGTAAATGTCTTTTCTGCAACACAAGGCAAACTGAACTTCTGCAGAATTTTCTCTCTTTATTTTCTTTTTTGTGAGACCAGGGTTCTAACTCACGACCTTGCACTTGCCCAGCAGGCACTTGTGCCTCGGAGCTATCTCCCCAGCCCCAGAATTTTCTTTAAAGGTTTCATAATCTTAAGGAAACCATTTACAGAAAATTATTGCCATGTAAGAGGTAGAAATATGAAAACACAAAGTATTATACCACACCAAAGTGTAATCCAGAATGGTGAGCAAGTCCTATAGCTCCATGTTGTGTCTGGTATCTGAGGGACATGCTGGTGAGATGGCCCATGTGGATGGCCCAATATGTATCATCTTGCTAGCTGCAGCCCACATGACCTCTCTCTTGGACTGGCTACAGTGATAGCCTGCAGCAACAGATTTTCCACAAGCTGGGCACCTTTGAATTCCTGGGCTCTCCACTGAACATTTGCTTTCACTTCTATAGCCATACACACTGCCTTCTCAGGAACTCCTTGCCAGACTTCCAAGGTTTTCCTCTGAAGTCTGGTGGAAAGCCTCCCTGACCCCAGAACGCATATTATACGTGCTGGTAACTCAAGCATGATGTGATGCTCAAGGTCAGACATCAGCATAGACAGTAGCCTATCGCCTTTTAACCACAGAAGCAGCAGCCTGCGAATAGCTAAGGACAAAGAAATGCATCCCAGAAAGTAAATCCCTAAGTGGCCCAGGAGCTGTCTTTTCAAAGGAAAAGTTTATACTTTTGTTCCCTTGAGGCTGAGCTAAGTAGGAGCTTGCTGATTTCTAAGATATCCTCAAAGTATCATCTTGTTTCTAAGTACAAAATACTTGGTTTCATTTTATTGATATGAGTCTCTGCAGCAATCATGTCTCTTTTGGTTTCAATTTTACTTCTGCTTTACTACTACATCAAAATTTAAGTTGTTCATTTTTTTTACTGTATCTTTTGTTCTCAATTCTAAACCCTAAATATGACTGAAGCAGTCAACAGTACTCAGGACACACCCTAATACTGGGATATTATTTTTCTTTTAGTTTATGTAGTTGGTACAGTGTCTCACTATGAAGTTCAGACTCATAGTGATCTTCCTGTTTTCAGCCTCCCCAGTGCTGGAATTACAGGCATGCTCCACCACATCTGGTCTTATTGGCTGGCGCAACAACTAGAATTTCCCCGCAAGCTTGGCTTATGACTTTGTGAGGCTTCTCTAGCCTGTATCTCCAAAACTTTGCAGACTCCAAGAAAACCTGTTCCAATGGGTTCTAAGCCAAGTCGTCGAGTATATTCGCAGCAATGACTTCATTTTTCTCGTACCAATTTTCTGTATCTACATTATTATTGTTGTTGCTGAAAAAATACTGACTCCCACAAGTTAAAGTAGAAAAAGTTTATTTCAGTTCATAGTTTGTACAAGTTTCAGTCCATAGTCAAATAGCTCCAAGGCAGAGTGACATGGCAGAAGGACAAGTCAGAGGAGAAACAGTTAATGGCAAGGCAAAGGGAGGGCAGTAGTAGCAAGTAGGTAGCAGCCAGCTTGCCTTTTCCTTTTAACCTATCCAGGCTACCAGTCTTATGTGTGATGCCACCAAGAACTGATAATTTCAATGGACTAATTTAGTAGGACACATACATATCCTTAACCCCCCTATCACACACCGTAGACCCAACGAGCTTTGAAAATCACCACCAATCAGCACATAAGGCTTTGAAGGGCACATATAAGTGCTATAATAGTGTTTAGTCACTTTTCTCGTTGCTGGAACACAATAACATAAAGCTCACAATTTAATGCAGGATAACTTTGTCTCATGGTTTCAGAAAATTCAGCATGGTCATCTGGCTCCAAAGCAAAAACCTCATAGTGGAAGAGTATGGCAGAGCTTAGTTTGTGGTTGCTGTGAGGTAAAGAACCAGATTTATGTCTCAAGGTCACACTTCAATGACCCATCCAGATGCAGTAACAAGTACTCAACCACTCTCTTGTGCAAATCTCAAAGTCAACCAAGTTGACATTCAAACTTACCATCACACTTAGCTTTAAGTGGCTTAGTTATTTTTCTCTCATTGCTGGGGAAAAAAAAAAAAACCTCAACACCTAAAATGAAGGAAGGAAAGGTTTATTTAGCTTATGGTTAGTGGGAGGTTTCAGTTTATACTCAGCTGGCTCCAAGGCAGAGGGCCACATGGCAGAGAGCAACCATTTATGGGGGTGGCAAAGAGCAAAGAGCAAAGGGAGATTCAGAGGCTGTAGAAGCAGAAGCAATCCTCTCTCCCCTCCATATACTGTAATGAAAATTACCCACCCTAGGGTGGGAATGGCACTCACATCCATAATCTCAGCCACCGCATCATGAATTAATTACAAACTCAGGGAGCTGCTCCATGACTACATGAGGCTTTGGGGAGGCCAACTAGACACAAACCATCTCAGCACAGATTGGTTTTGAATATGCTTTTTCTTATCCAGTCCTACTTATTTTGTCAGGAAATTATAACTATGGCTAAACGCTATAGTTTTAGCCAAGTGTGATAGTGCATGCCTATAATCCCAGCACTCGGGAGGCAAAGGCAGAGAGATTGTCCTCTGTCTAAGGCCAGCATGGACTAGAAGTTGAGTTTATAGGTAGCCTGAACCACATAATGATTATACCTATCTCACAATATTGGAGTATGAATTAAATTAGACAATTATAATAACAAAGTTAGTATAGTGCCTGCTGATACGCAGTCTGTAGGACGCACGTCATAATTATCGTTCCTTAATTTCCCCCGAATTTTCAACTCCTTATTTATGAAGGCATGGTATATCATTATTCCTTTAGTTATTCTATGTAATCTCACTGAAGTCATCGACTATACTATTAAGCTATTTTCTCAAATATACCACCCACTGCTTGGTACTCACTACATTTTGGTGAAATTTCCCTGCCAACTAACACAGAACACTGTATATATGTACTATTATTTCTTTAGGATTTCAGGTGCCATGTACTCCTGTACATGTTTGATTGCTTTCAAGTATTTCAGCAAATTGAACTTTGTATTGTTGAACACTAACATATTTAAGCAGTACCTAATAGGATCTTCCTTACTTCCAAAAACTAGCTCAGAAATACATATATATATATATATCCCACTAAAGTGGCAACATTTTGTACATGAAGAAATTCTCAGAGAATGTGGCTACAAAATATGAGATACACACACAGAGTGCAGAAATATGACAGTCAAGTACAGCTTCTTGAGTTGAGTTTGTAAACTTTGAATGACAGCAGCCTAAAATTTCATCCTGGAAATAGAAGGTCAAGGCATGTCATTTGTCAACCAAAATGAGCTACCTGGCCCTTTCAGAAACAGCACAAAGGTGTTATTAAGCACATAGGCTATTTTAAGGTCATGTCTAGGGAATATAAATGATAATAAATGAATACAGGGCCAAGAAGAAATACCCCACTTTGTGTTCACTAAAATTACCAGCAAATATATTATTGATAATTCAATCAATTAATTAAGGCATTATTTTCACTCAGGGTAAGGGAACTTTTAAATTAATAAATAGTATAATAATAAATATTGTAATAATATTAATTTAAAAACATAGAATCAAAAGATTTTTCATTTTTTTAAAGATCATTTCATTTAACATGCCATTTTGAGGCCTGCTTAGAAAGGTAGTTTTTACCTATGTAGAAATTGACTTAGGCTTTATATAGTTGAAAGGAATTTCTGAGAAAATAATCGATATTTCATGCAGATTTAAGTTAAAAGTGGAAATTTTAAAATGTGGCTGTGTTTGAACAGAACTATTCTTTTAGATGACTCTTTTGATAATAACTATCTCCAGTAGCAGCACTTGCTATTTCATTCTTGTGCATTTGCCTCCTTTGAATGCAGTTAGTATTTGTCACTTGTTCATAACAAATAGGATATAGCAGAGGTTACACTATGTCCTTTAAATGACTATGTTAAATAAGATTGTAACTTCCTTCTTGCTAGCAGAAGGAAGTTATCTCATGTTAGCTTTCATGAAACCAGGTACCACATCATGTGCTGTGTCAAGGAAATCTATGATGGTGATCTCATATATGTCTTGCTAATAGCTTCAGAGCCACTGAGCCTCTAGTCCAAAGGTCAAATGGAACTCGATTTTGTTTACACTCTAATAAGCAAGTTTGGAAGTGAATATTTCGTCAATGGATTCTGAGCTGAGACCAAGCATAAGCTGTGCTATGATTCCTGACCCACACAAACTTTGAGATAAATGGTTTGTAATTTTGAGCTGCTAAGTTTGTGCTAATGTTAAATAAAAGAAGGGGAATAATAGAGCGGTCATTTTAACTGTCACCTAATAAGTGCCCATTATAAATGAAGTCTTATCTTAATGATAATACTTTGCTACCTGTTATTATTTCTGTATAGTGGTAAAACTCAAGGCAAAGAATGTTTAGCCTTTTACTTAAAGTTATGGGACTGCTTTGCCCAAAATTCATGATAATCTACTTGGCATGCTATGTTAGCAACCACCATGAATTAATAGAATGAATGGAATTGTTAGAGTATTACAGAAGGCACTGGACATAACAGATTCGATTAGATCTGTGATTGTGAAAAGTACATAAAAATGTACACAGATTCTAACACTTTTACACAGAGATAATAGATTTTACTATTATTCATTATTCATGTTAGTTATATTTATTATTTTTCATTATTATTTCAAGTATTTTTATATTTTAAAAATTATATTTCTAGGAATAATTAAAATAAAATTAGTAAATCTAGCAATGATTCAAGTAATATTTCTTTGCTACTTACTGATATTTTCTACCATCCTTATAGTTCAGTATCTTCGCTTCCTACTGAAGTCTCCTAGTAGGAATTATTACAATATTACCTATGAAAAATACTATATGCATAACTTGTCTGATGATCAGCTATGGGGATGATTGCACAGAAAATAAAGATGATCATGAGACACAAAAGTAAATTAACAACCTGGCTTAGAACAGCTACTCTGGGGAATATCTACAAAAACCTCTTCAAGGGCCTTCTTGTAAAACAAAAAAAAAAAAAAGGTCATTCTCATGGTGGGCTGGGATGCTCCTGAACAGATGATGATTCTTTACAAACTGAAGCTAGGTGAAATTGTGACCAACATTCTTACTATATTTTTCAATGTAGAGATTGTTGAATATAAGAGCATTAGCTTCACTGTGTGGGATGTGAGTGGCCAGGACAAGATTTGACCACTGTGGTGCCACTACTTGCAGAACACCCAAGCCTTGATCTTTGTGCTGGACAGCATGTGTATGAGAGCTTGAGGATGCTGGCTGAGGACGAGCTCAGGGACACCGTTCTCCTCATCCTTCCTAGCAAGCAGGACTTCCCCAATGCCACGAATGCAACCGAAATCACATCAAGCTGGGGCTGCACTCTCTACACAACAGGCACTGGTACCCGAACCAGAAGCGAAACAGAACCACCAAGGAAGAGATAGGACAATGCCATGTGTGAAAGGCAAGGGAGAATGCATCTAAATCTAAGTAAATGTTCACAATGTAAAAAATTAATAAAGTCTTATGACTTTTTATTCATTTTATTTGAATTCTTAATGTATTTAGTACAAGGTTCACAGGATTTCACTACACAGATCAGACTCTTAGAGATCCTCCTGTTTTTAGCGTCCCTAACACTGGAATTACAGGAGTACCACCATGCCTAGTCTCAATCACTGTCTCAGGTCACTCTGGAGACAGGGCCAGCACATCATGCTGTGGACCAAACCCATTACCCCGTTTGCCTAAGCAGGTGCTTTAATCCAATGACCTATTTGGCTGGCCCGCATAAGGTTTTAAAAAGAATTTTAAAATAAATATGGAATTAACAGCATGGTGTAAGGAATTATATAAGTCAAAAAATATGTGCAGACGCATTGTAATAAAATAATGAGACAAAGAAATCTCTAATTAGAGAATAGATAACTAAACCATGCTGAGGTTGCAACATGTAAGACAAAATGAATAAGAAATAGGAAGGTTCATGAACACAAATGCATCCTAGAAGCAAAGGGTTGATTGTACAAAGAAAGTTGCAGATGACGACATATACTATGACAGTATTTTCATAAAGACCAAAGATCTAATAATATATTATCTAAAGATATTTCAAAATAAAAAGGGCCCGACAGGATGGCTCAGTGGTCTAGAGTGCCTGCATAGGAAAACTTAGGCGGCTGCAGGGACCATGGTTGGATCCCTAGGACCACATGCTGTGCCAGCCCTGCCCTCAGGGCAGGCTGAGCCGGCCATAAAAATAAATACATAAACAAACAAAAGTTCTGAAACAAGAAAAAAAAATAAAAAAGTAAACCAGAAAGTCAATTCAGTATTATAGCAGGATAAAAAATCAACCTGCAAAATCAAATGTTCCTGTGCTGCAATAATGAATCTACTGAGAAATAACTTAAGAAAATAATAGCATAAAAGTAAATAGGTAGGAATTAACCTAACCAAAGTAATAAAAGACAAATATAAAGAAAGCTATAGTCCTCTGAAAGAGGAGATGGAAGAAGACATTAAGAAATGACAAAATATTACCTGTTTCTGGAGAACAGAAGCACTATTGTCAATGTGACCATATTACCAAACTGCATGCATAGACTTAATGCAGTTCTAATCAAAGTGACAAAAACCTTCTTCAGAAAACTAGAAAAAAAATCCTAAAATGTGTATGGAATCAAAAAAAAAAAAAAAAAAAACTTTGCAGAGCAATACAATCTTGGGCAAGAAGACTAAAGTAGTAGACCTCACAATCCCAGAGTTTGAATTAAACTAGAAAGCTATAGTTAAAAAAGCAACATGATATGGGCAGCAGAGGAGATATGCATATCAACAGAAGAGAATAAATGGGGTAAAAACAACCCTGGGAAAGGAGGCCAATAGCATATACTACAGTAAATATAGCCTCATTAATGAACAGCGTTGAGGAAGTTGGCTACTCACATAGAGAGGATTGACCCTAGACCCATATTTGCAGCTACATACTAAGATAAACTCAAAATGGAAAATATATCTAAATGTTAAAACAGAAACAATCTACAGGAAAACGAAATAGGTACAATTTGTGAAATTGTAGACACAGGCAAGGATTTCCTGAATAAATTGATAATTCTTCAAGTAACATTGTCTCAAATTAAGATTTAGAAAAGCAAAGGAAACAACAGAATGAAGAAGCAATCTATAACGTGGGAAAACTTTTGCTCGGTACACCTCAGACAGAGGGTTAATATCTACAGTAGATAATCAACTCAGAAAATTAACTCTCTCAAGTAAATGATGTAGTCAAAAAATGGGTGACTGAAATTCATAGACACCTTTCAGAAGATACACAACTGGCCAGTAAATACTGCCAAAGCAGATTCAGCATCTCTGAAATTGGAGAAATGTGAATTAAAATAACACAGGTTTCATATTATTCAGAAAATGATGTTTATCATTAAAAACTCAAATAACAAGTACTGGTGAGGTCCAAGATGGAAGAACACTTCCATGTTTCTCCCATACTGTTACAACCACTATGGACATCAATATTGAGGCTTATCAAAGCTCATAAAGTAGAAATTAGAGCAGCTATTCCCTGGTAGGCATCTTCTTGAATGAGTAAAGAGATCACATGAGACACATGGCCATTGTGCTGCCATAGTAATAGCAACATAACCTTTAATAGGTAAATCATGGAAATGGCCTATATGTCAATCAATACATTAGTGGGAAAAGAAAATGTGGCAGTACTGAACCATAACAAAGGAAAAACTGGAGTGATTTGTTGAAAAATGGATGTGTCCTCACGTCATAATATTGAGTAAAACAGGCACAAAAAGTTAAATGTTGCCTTGTTTTTCTTATATGAGAAACACCAACTATAAATAAATTAAAGAACAAAATAAAAAACAGATAACTAGATGACAGGTCTTTTACAAAAGCGACTGTGAGAGAAGGTAAAATGGGAGGGAAGGGTAAAAAAGAATGAAAATATGGGACTGGCCAAATAGCTCAGCAGATTAAAGCATCTGCAAACAGTTGCATGGGCCACACGTTCAATCTCCAGGCCTTCCATGACGCCCCACCTCATGGTATGCAAAGATGGCAATAGAGACTGGGAGGTGTTCACATACACCTGTAATCCCAGCTCTTGGGAGGCTGTAAACAGGTGGGTCACAACGAGTCCAATCTAGTTGTGAGACCCTGAACATCCTGTACACCCATCCCTAAAATACAAAAAAAAAAAAAAAAAAAAAAAAAAAAAAAAAAAAAAAAAAAAAAAAAAAAAAAAAAAAAAAAAAAAAAAAAAAAAAAAAAAAAAAAAAAAAAAAAAAAAAAAAAAAAAAAAAAAAAAAAAAAAAAAAAAAAAAAAAAAAA
>PVJA010012657.1:0-51554 GCA_004027025.1 Myocastor coypus | reverse complement strand
TTTTTTTTTAGTACAGAGAACTACTTTTCACCATAGCGTATCTTCCTAGAATGAAACTTGTACACCAGAGCCTATGTTGAATGTGGGAAAGAAGCTGTACTCTAGGATCATGTGGGATTTTCAAGTGAAATTCTAGAAGGAACACCCTCCAGCCGTGTTCCATAGCACCAGGTCTCTTGAGAGACGGCCGCATGCATCATCCCTGGCACCATGTGTTGCTATGGCAGATAGCTTGGCTGCTTCTCATGATTTTAATGTAGGCTCATGGTTCTCAGAAGCTCCTGGCCAAAGAATCTTCAGTGTGGCTGACACAACCAACAGGATCTGCTTCCTCCCTCGCACCTTGGTTGGTTTTGTTCCTGGTAGACTGTCTAAGTGGCACCCTCCACCCCAGCCCTAGGGTGACTGATTATGCCTTGGTGGTGTGAAGCCACTCCTGAGTTCATCCTGCTGGGCCATCCTTAGTTCAGATCTGGGTTCTCCATCTTGGCACACAGGAGCACCCAGGGAAGGGCGTACGCCTCCCAGTGCCCAAGCGTGACCTAGGTGATTATCAGAAGCGTGAGGGCAGGAGCCAGGTGGCAGTGAGCTTAGGACTACGCAGGAGGTTCCTGCGCACGGCCAGTGCTGACGCTGCTTTAGTCCACTTGCTCTTTCCTGTTCGCTCACTCTCTGTCTGGTTAGGTTTAATTTCAAAGTGTCAGATGCCCCTTGCTTAGAGAAACCACTTGGAAAATCACAAGACCGGTTGCCCTGAATCTAGGAAAATCATTCCATTGCTGCTACTTGGCCCCAACATTTGTTTTGGACAAAATTTAGATGTGACTGCAGGTCTGGATACACTTGAACAACAGATACATGCATGTAGGCACTTTTGCATTGTCAGTGTGTTGCAGTCAGATCGAATCTTAAAAAAATTTTCTACTTAGCTATGACAAAATTCCCTGTCCCTTTTCCCCCTCAAAGTAAGGGGAGGTTAATTCTGAGGTAAATGACTTGGAATCACCAGATCCCTGTCTCTGGAGACCAGCCCTCATTTCTTCTGTCATCTGTAAGTAGTTGACACGACTGTGACCTCCTTTGTGACTGGGTGGCTACTAATCCCAAGTGCTCATCTCCTCCCTTTTCCTCTTGCTCAGCACTAGGTACTGCTGCGCTGCAGGCCAAGGGCCCCAGGCTCTTTGCAGTCTGCACTTCTCCCCAGGATTATTAGCCATTGGCACCCCTCCAACTCATCTCTCTGTGCCCCAGAGTCTACAGGTGCTGCCGGCGGCACTTCTGGTTTTTTTTTTTTTTTTTTTTTGTCTTTTTGAGACAGGGTCTCACTATGCAGTTCAGGCTGGCCTTGAGCTCACTTTTGTAGCCCAGGCTGGTCTCGAACTCACACCGATCCTCCTGCCTCAGCCTCCCAAGTGCTGGGATTACAGGCGTGCGCCACCATGCCCGGCCCTACGCTTCTGGGGTTTTATGGCACCATCATCCTCTGACATAAAACTGATTGGGTGAGGACTGAGCTCCAGCAGCACTGTTTCACTGCGGTTTGTCTCTTTGCACTTAGTGTGTGCAGAATTATAGGGTCCAGGCCCCAAACAGAAAGGGCAGTAGGAGGGGCCTGACCCCTGCAAACACAGCATCTGTGATTTCTCCTCACTATTACACCGAAGCTGATGAAGCGCCTTAAGGTCTTGCAGTCAAAACTGAATGTGAGCCAGCTGCTGCTCTGCTGGGAGCCCTGGGGCCTGCTGCCTGGCTTCCCAGCACTGCAGCTTCCTACCTAGGAGCCCTGGGCCATGTTGCTTAACCATTCTCTTCCTTAGTGTCTTGCTTTTAAAAAAAAAAAAAAAAAAAAAAAAGAAGATAGCAATGAAAGCTTCCAACCGATGAAGTGAGTTAATACACAGACAGGAACCATTCAGAATAGTCTCTGACCCCACATAAGCACAGATGCTGGTTATAATCATCAAGGGTGCTTGCTGGCTTCTCCAGAGTGCACCTTTCATGCCCAGGACATCGGTGTGCTTTGCAGATTCAAGCCTGTTGCGCTTATGTGAGCTCACCATCACAGGCGGGCTGCAAGTGTGAGAGGTGTCGTCAGACCCCGGTGGCTGCTGCATTTCAGCCATCAGACTGTTGCACACATTGTGCCAAGAGAAGATGGCTGTGTGCTGACCCAGCAAATGCTTAGATTGTGTTGTGTTGTTGCGTAATGAGCCAGGCCAGTCCTTCTTGGCTTATGGCATTCCGCATTGATGATATAGTAAGTAGTAGGTGTCGTATTAAATATCTGAAGTTGTTTCCTCAAATGTTATTGCTACAGAAATTGGTTTCATGAAGCCATAAAGATAAATTTCTTTTCCCTTTACAATGCCAAGCTGGACTTCCCAGGCCCATTTTGAGGTACAATAGTCACTGTCGCCACAGTGGAGATGTTTTTCCATGAGGAAAACAGGAGGCTATGCAGCCTGCCTTGCACATGGTTCGTGCAAAAAGCAGGAGTCAGCCTGGGTTTCTTCAGACACAGTACCCTCATGCAGGACACAGAAGATGCCAGTACGCTGCCCTCCTTCATCAAAGTCATCAATTTAATTGAAGTCACCAGAAATTTACTTAAATTATAAAATCCTGTCCTAAATGTGATGCATGGGGAAGTACGCAAGAGACATTGTTCCCTAAGAAGAGGACAGTATTTTCAACTTATAGTTTAGATTTTTTATACTTTGTATTTTGGGGAGACAAGGTCTCACTGTTAGCCCAGGCTGGCCCGGAGCTCAGGCTGTTCTCCTGCCTCACTCAGCCTCCTGGAGTGCTGGGATCACAGGTGTGTGCCGCTGCACTTGGCTTGATTTAGATCCTCTAAAAAGTGTACTTGAAGCTCCAGGATGGCAAGCAGCATGCCGTACTTATATGAAAAGCTCAGGAACTTCATAAAAATGAAAAATGTCCTTTGCTCAAATGAGACCTGGGTTTAGATTCTGTGAATAATGCCCTCAGATTGTTTTCTGTATGTGTAGTAGCCGTCATGATGATTGACTAAGCACAGGTTATGCCACCTATGAGATAGTAAAATTTATATCACCATCCAGTAAAATAGATCGAAATTATTTTTTTCTTTTAAAAGGAAAAAAAATCAAAATTTCAAAAACAAGATAATAGGAGGGTAACAATGGTTGATATATTGCTTATTGTTATGTTTAAGTTAGTTACCCAGAGTACAAGATACCAGCATTTAATTGTCCAAACAATGTTGGCACCAACCTTTCTTTTCCATGAACTAAGAGAAATTAGTAATATACCTATCTTAATATGTATAGCTTTTACCTTCGTTTTTCCTTTTCCATTCCAGTTTCTTTCTTTTTGATCAGTTTATTCTCATTTCCCAGTATCTACTGTATATTTTGCATCTGTTTACTCTTTCAGCTTCTCACACTAGGGAGACAATGTGATATTTACATATAACTACATTAGTCAGAATAAGATGATTAGTAGATTATGTACTGATACACTTAGCTGTAAGAATAAATCCAGAGATTCCCTTTAGAGTGGCTTCCCAACCTGCCATGTAGAAGCCCTTGTGTGCAGACAGAGGTGTATCCAGATGCTTTGGAGGTGACTATGTCTAAACCACAGATAGCAATAGAAGCCAAAGAAAAAGCAGAAGAGACAGCTGCACCACTGAAAATACTCAAATAAATTGAGAAGTGGGAGCTACAGCTATGTTAAGTACAGACTCACGAAATTCAAATATCATTGAATAGCAAAGCCCCATAATCGTATAATCCCTTGGTGAAGACCCCCTGGGGACAATACGAGTGTGGTAGCTCAGATTCAATCCTTACCAGACAGCTGTGCCTGGAGTCAGATTGGAGGATGTTGCTTCAGTTCTTTATGGGGTCTGCCATTCACATGCTGCACACCAAGAAAAACCTGGGGGTGCGGCTGGTCCCCAGCCTGAGCCAGTTGTTCGGCGCAAAACCTAAACCTTTCATGTGTTGTGAAGGCACTACAGGATTCATAGTGGAAAATCTGTCCATCTTCAGAAAGGTTTTGGAAGAGGGAAGGGTACATGGGCAAGTCCTACAGATGGCGCAGATGAAGCACTCTGGGCGAGGGGTTTAGACCTTAGAGCTGGGCCCTGGGGTGTAGTTGCAGCAGTGCACATGGAGGGGCTTCTGGCTCCACGCAGTCTTTTTTTCTCTGCTGTGGATGTGTATGTGGAAGTCATTGTGAATAGTTTTAAAACAAACAGCTTTTGGTTATGTAAACTTCTGCCTTTTTGTTGGCAAATAAGGACTGTTTTCCATTGATGTGGATAAAGCCTGTGTTGGGGTGCTGGAGTCACAGAAGCATCTTGTTTGGGGGCTCAGGAGCAAGTGTCTTTGCCCATGGCCATGTGAAGATGGGACCAGGACAGTTGGAGAAAGGAGTTTTATTATGACTTTGGTTCCTTCTCTGAGACATTACATGTGCCTGGAACCAACTTTAAAAAAATCAGAGATTTTAGTGCACTTAATGAGAGCATAGCTATTTGGTATACAATAAAAGGTAAAATGGTCCATTTGCAGTGTGTTAGGAAGTTTATGAAAAGTCTCCTTTGGCTTTAGAATTCTTCCTGAGTTGCTTATGTAAAGTTCATATTGAATGAGCTGAAAATCTTGGATAGGAGAGTAAAACTACTTTAGAGATAAAGTGGATGCCACAGAGGTTCTTATCAACCTATTCTCAGAGATGTTACTTCATCCTATACAAAACCCCAAAATTCTTGATGGCCATAGACCAGTCAAGCTTAAAAAAAGATATACTTATCAAAAATATTTACTGGGTTGCTAGTAATATGTATTCCTTGGAAATTAATATTTCATAGTCTTTTTGGAAACAACTATTAATATATTAGATCTCTTTTTTTTTCTGGTTGCAAATTTTAAAAGCTTTTAGGCTTATTGTTCACTCCCAAATGTACTTGCTTGCGTCTTACCTGTATAATTTAGTTTAAAGTTTTTGGTGCTCTTGTTGATTGGTGACAATTCTCAGTGTGGTTTTCATTACATAAAATGGACCAAATTTTGAATTCATTTGCCAAGGTCAGTGATTTGGGGTTTCATTTCAGCACTCCCTTCCCAATGCAGAGCAATGCTAGAAAACTAGGTAGAATTTTGTCAGAATTGGTTTTGGTTAAATAAACCAATACATATGTGAAGTTCATGACCTCAAACCTTCACCTAATCTTTTATCATCTCATGAAACATATGCTCTATCCAACCCTTCCTCCACCCCAGCTACAGAATTATCTCCTTTAGCTTCTCCTAGTTGAGACAGTGAGATTAATTAATGACAACCAAGAATACCTGCTCACTCACTCACACACACACACACACACACACACACACACACACACACACCTGTCTATACTTTCTATACAATTTAATATTGAGTCAACCAGATTGTTTAACTTTCAGTGATAAAAAGGGATTTATTTGATAATGCTTCTAAGCTTACCATTGTTGGGTGCTCAATGGGAGATCATTAGTGAAAATAAAGGGGGATTTAATAGGTCTAGTCTGAGATATCCTGACCCTAATTGTATAAGTATTAATTTATGAACATTACAGTTTGGGGACACTTCCTGAGTAAATGTTCTCTCTCCTGTGCAGTAAAGAACATGACTTGCTGTGCAAACCCTTGGCTTTCAGGTGGCCTCTTCCAGTCTCAGGATGCTGACCTGAGTATGGAAAAGAATGAACATTGATGGGTCCTTAACTTCAAGTAGAGGAGAGTCCTGGGAAAGGTGGATGACACATTCCACTAGTGGAAATTCTTAACACCAAAAGGAGAAAGAATTCTGACTCAAGCTTGTGATGTGGAAATCCTGTCTGAGCACTTCAGACTTGCCAGCCTTTACAGTCACAACAGCAATTATTTAAGTGACGTTTTTGCCAGCTGTGTGGTACCCGCCTGTAATCTCAACTGCTCTGGAGGCCAAGGTAGCCCCAACAACTTATTTAGCAAGACCCTGTCTCCACCTAAAAAAGTGAAGAAAGGGCTGTGGATATCACTTCGTACCCTCTGTGCCATGTAAACTCTATATAATACCTTATTTTAAGCCAGAAATACTATCAGTTCTTTCTCTGGACAACCCTAATATATTGACCCTCAGAAAATCAAGGTTTCAGGGCTGGGGAGATTGCTCAGTTGAATAAGTACTGAGTTCAATCCCAGGTACCAGAAAAAAAAAAAGAAGGAAAGAGAAAATCAAGGTTTCCACTAGATTCATGAACTTTATTGAGATTATTTCTTAAGAAATATTTGTTTGTTTGTTTGTTTGTTTGTTTATTTATTTATTTATTTTTTTGTCTTTTTGAGACAGGGTCTTGTTATGCAGTTCAGGCTGATCTTGAACTCACTTTTGTAGCCCAGGCTGGTCTTGAACTTGCACTGATCCAGCTGTCTCAGCCTCCCGAGTGCTGGGATTACAGGCGTGAGCCACCGCGCCCGGCTCTAGAGATATCTTTGGTTTGGTTTGGTTTTTGTATTTAGTACAGGTTCTACAGTGTCTTATTATGTAGATCTGATGTAATGATTCTCCTATTTTCAGTCTCCCAAATGCTGGAATTACAGGCATGCACCACCATGCCCAGTCTCAGTTGCCATCTCAGTGCATCCTGGCAGCAGGGCTGGCATTAGCATGCTGGAAATCAAACCCAGGCTGCTGCACTCTGAAGAGATCAATTTAAAAATGAAGTTTATCTGATTAAGATAAAAACAGTATATTAAACCATCTTCAAATAAATCTTAACAATTATTTTTAAGTAGTTCTAAGGAAAAAATTGGAAATAGTAACAAAGTACCAGAAGTTGGAATTGAAGGAAGAAAAAATTCACTGTGCATCCTGAAATGAATATTGACTCTTTTTGTTATTGCCCTGATTCTTTGCCAGTCTGAAGAGTTAAGGTTATCACTTTCCCAACAAACCCATAAAACAGTGAGCTGAACTGGCTGGCCTTTGGTCAGTGGGACTGCTCGGTCCTACACCTTTACATCTCATCCCTGAAGTTTGCACATCTAATTCATTTTTCCAGCAGATTCTCGTGAAGGGGTGGGTGAGTGGGAGATGGAGTGGAGTCTGCAATTCACAGTTGCAGAAATCCAAGGAGCGTGGGCTTCTCCCACCCAAAGCACAGCACAAATGCTCTGTGGTTCCCATTATTTAGCTGACAACGTCAATAGAATAAGTAAGGGCAGCACCACTGCAGTCACTTGCAAAATAAAAGTCTGTGAGGTTCATATTTTCCTAAGTGCAATGACAGGAAGGGGAGGGACTTGTCTGGATCTTGCTTTTTCTCTCAGCCTGAGTGTCTCCCTCCTGGGGATATAACTCATTACCACTTTCATCAAGTCATGGCATCACAGGAGCAGAGAGGCTCATGGGATCTCAGACTCCGACCTCTATCCAGCACTCTGCTCCACAGTCAGCAACCTGGTCAGTGTTCATGCGGGGGCCATCTTTAGGGAGCAAACGCAGAGTTGATGACATTGTGCTCACTTCCAGCCACTGGTTCCAGTTCTGTCTTCCAGAATTACATTAAACATAGAAATTTTTCTATATGTCAACCTTAGTTCAGTTTTTCCTAGAATCTGTTTGTCCAGAGGAAATGCATCTTCTCAAATGATCCTCCCAGACGCTCCCTGGTGGTCTAGTGGCTAGGATTCGGCGCTCTCAAATGATCCTCCCTGCTATGGCCTAGAGCACTCACAAGGGCTGGATTTCTGTCTTCCGGAATGTGTTTTTCAATTGTCATTCTATCTGAAATACCTTTTCGTTTGTCTGTTTGTGTTGTCTGGAATACACAGGTCTCCTTATGTATTCCAAACTGGTGTTGCTTGAACTCACAGCAATCTTCCTGCCTCAGTCTCTCAGGTGTTAGAATTACAGGTCTGTGCCACCACACATAGCTTTTATTTGAAATAGCTGTTCAGAACTATAGTATGAGGAGCAAAAAGTAGACAGGGCTCTGGAGCCCAGCAGGATGGCTCAGTGGTCTAAAGTGCCCGCTTAGGAAAGCTTAGGTGGCTGCAGGGACCGCGGTTCGATCCCTGGCACCACATACTGCGCCAGCCCTGCCCTCAGGGCAGGCTGAACCAGCCATAAAAATAAACAAACAAAAGTTATGAAACAAGAAAAAAAAAATTTTTTTAAATAGACAGGGCTCATCCTTTGGTTCTGGGTGCTGTTTGTCTGCTGACACCCCTGAGGTACCCTAAAGATTTGGAACGGGCTCACTGTGCTCATGATGCCTAGCAGCTGATTGTCCAAGCACCCTCCTTCTTCATTTCTGCTGCAGCTTGGTAGGCCTCTATTGTGTACCTGTGCAGTTACTATAAACAATTGCTATTCCTCAGTTAGTCTATCAGCTATGCCCCACTGTTTTGAACTGTTGAGCTTATTTTGGACTCACTCCATCCCACTTAGCCTTGTTTCATCTACAGAGTTAAAGCCCTTCCCTTGTCGTTGCTCACCTCTCCAGCTGTCAACCAGCCCGTGGTAGCAGCCTTCTACCCACACCAAACCCTTGCGCTGTACCTCCTCCCTACTGCCAAGGGGCCCGGTAGCTGCTGGGACTGATTCACACCCCTGCTTTTGCCATCTCTCCCCATGGCCACCACTTAAGATTCTATTGCCTCACATGAACAAGGTGGTTGTAGAAGTGGCTGCTCTGTATCCTGTAGCTCCTCGTCCCTTCCAGAGAACACCCTGGCTGTCTAGACCAACACCTTTCAATAGCTCCCCCTTGCCTGTGCTTGCTGATGGACATTGTAGCCTGCTGCCTGTCCTCTGATGCCAGCCCCAAGTGCTTTATCGGATATCCTTGACATGAATTGACTACGCCTAAAGCCAGACCAAAAACCTCTGTTTCTTAACTTTCTTGTCTTTCTAGTGCTGCATCTCAACAATAAAACCAAATTGAGCATTCAGCTGCTCACAGACCATTGGCAAGCCAAATGACTAATAGAGACAAAATCTGCACATGTGAAGCTTCTGCCGGGTCCAGTGACTCAGTTCTTCATCTTATTTGGGATCCATGAAATTGGATTTCCAGCCTGAGAGAGGATTGCTATTCAAGGAGAGGATCTTCTTTGCACATTTTAACTTTTACCAAGGAATTCCAGAAGTCCACAAGATGTGCATTAGTAACATATTATCGTGAGAATCTTAAATAGCAGGACTGAGATACGTTCTACCATGAGCTACTCAGTTAATGTTTAATGCAGTGTTTCATAATATTTACAGTTTATCTGATAATGCTCAGTGTTTAGGAAAGGGTTTTAAGAAAGCTTAGTATCCATAGCTTACATGAATGTGGTTGAACCCCTAGAGTTTAAAATGTGTTTATAGTATAGCAGACATGGGAAAATCACCCTGTTGGCACTGTGAAGTGCTTAATCTGCAGCGAAGATTTATAGAAATGTTATAAAAGGCACAGCAGGGACCTGCTACTTCTTGGCTGATAGCTTTGCAACATGTATGCTATTTACTGCTTTTCTTGTATGTCCATTAACAAAAGGTGGTTAAATAAAGAAGCTCAGAGCAAACCTGCTCTTTTATTTACCTTTCAAAAGATCAGTATTCCTTTGTGCCTCTGGGACACTGCGCGCAATACTGCTAGATGCACCGCCACCCCCAAGCCACCAGTGAGCAGCCTCATTCTAGGAGGCCGCGTGAGCCCTTTAAAGTCAAGAGTGGAAATGGCAGAGAACCAGCTGGGATCCTTTGTTCCTCAGGAGGAGTTGCAGTCCTCTCAGTGTGTCATTTTCAACACACAAGGTTGATATACTGAGTGAAAATGTGGATTTAAAAACCTCCTGCGAGGCACGTGTACTAGCTTTATCTCAGGAAGAAATACCAAATATTTTAACAGATTAATGAAGTCCAGTGGTTTTGAAGAATTAATCAGCTCCTCTAATGTAGAAACCTGGAAATGGCTTAAGGACTTGACAGACAAGTGAGTACCTCACGTGGGTATCAAACCTGTAGTTTACCAGTGGTAGCAATTCGACCCAGCTGTGATGATTTCTGTGCTCAGCTGAGGTTGCCGAATAGTCTTGGTCAGGCTCGCTGCCCCGGCAGTATGTTTTTAAGTAAGGCTCACTAGACTTCTAGGAAGGATAATTTGAGGTGTTCTTTTCACAGATGTCTTGGCTCCACTCTGGGCTATGCTGGTTTCTAACCTTAGGGCCACAGAGCAGACAGCCAGAATGTAAACGGAAGCTTGACCCTGTGTGTACGTTCATGGTCTTTTACATAGCACTGTGACAGCTAGGCCCAAGTCATGAGCTTGCTTCCCAGGACAGCAAGTCTGACTTTATTTTGTAGTTATCCACCTCACAGGTTGGAGCTAGGCCAGAGGTTCCAGCCAGCCAGGCAGGGTAGAACAAGGAGACATAAACTCACTGCAGACCAAAGATGCAGACAGCAGATGTCCATGGGCCTGTTATACTATTGTATTCATCATAGCTGAGTGGTAGCATTTTTACTTTTGAATGTACATTTTATGATTATATAGCACACATTGTTTTCTTCGATATAAATCCAGTTTAGTTGCAAAATCTACCCTTTGAGCTGGGTAGTGTCTTATTTCTCTCAAATCTGTCTGTACAAAGTCTTCATTAACAGATTTATTTTTTCAATTTAAAGCAGTTGAAAACCTTTAATACCCGTTGTAGGTTTACATGCCTCATTTAAGATTTAGGTGTCATGTGAGGAAGGCATTTAATAAAAAGTGTTTTATGGGTGCTGGGAAAAGTCCAGGATTTCAGAATAGCACTCATTTTACTTTGGAGGATGTTTCAGTCCAAGTCTCACCATCCCCTTTTCCACAGTTGCCTTTCTTATAAAGCAGAGTGTAAAAGGAGCAGGGAATTGGAAGACAGGGGTAGCCACTGCAGCAGGGTTCTAGCCACACATTCCTGGAACTGAATGACAGCACGTTCCTGTATCTCTCAGAAAGCTAGTCTCAAATATATTTATGTCTTTAGTGAGGAGAAGAACATGTACTTCATGAGTAAGAATAAAAGCCATGATTTTCATTATTTGACGCTGAAAAAGCTGTTTGCTTCCTCGTGGTGGGTCACGGCTGTGACTGTCACAGCAAGCACTATGTCATATCACAGTGCTAATTCACAAGAGAGCAGGACAACCTCCTCTTAGAGCAAGCAGCCATGGTTTAATCATAACTTGATGACCCAACTGGCTGTCTGACTTTAGTCTTGCTAAGCGTCAGTTTCCTGTCAGTGGGGTGATCTTCCTCTCAGGGCCTTGAGGCTTAACAAGGGCAATCATTGCAGTGCAGTGCACCTGAGCTGGCGTCTCACAGACAGCATGTACCCCATGGATGGGTCTTTCTCTGTTCTGTGACTTGGTTTCATGCTGCCTGTGGGTTTATTAATGGTGGTAACTTTTTTTTTTTTTTTTAAATGACTGGCTTAGCCTGCCTTGGGGATGGGGCTAGCATAGCATGTGGTGCTAGGGATTGAATTGTGGTCCCTATGGTTGCCTAAGCTTTCCTAAGCAGGTGCTTTAGACTGCTGAACCATCTTGGCAGCCCCATTGGCGGTAACTTCTGATCTTTATTGTCAGCTTCTTATTTCTCCCTCTAAGGGAGTTAGTGTTGAAGATAAGCAACAACCATTTTGGTGATTGCTAGACTTTGAAATCAAATTTCTTAAAACTCTTCAGACTACAATGTGAAGGGTCTCATCTCTGTCATTAGAAGATACTAGACAAGGAAAACTGTTAATTGGCTGTGTGTGGTGGGGGCAGACTCAGTTCTTGTCCTGTGAGGTCCCCTGTTCTGTGACCTGCTTCCCTTGGCTACCTTCATTCCACTGGTTGCCTTGCCTGTGGTACACAAGACTCGTTGGTGAAAGTAATAATCTCTTCTGGGTAAATTAAACTCTGGTGTCTCTTGTCATGCTATTGTGCTTAGATAGCATGGTAAGATAGATGTTTTACTCATAAAACATCTGAGGCCGCAGAGGTCAGCCTGGAAAGTAGGGGAGTGCATGGCTGCCAAGGATAGGTCATTGGAATTTCAAGCTCTCACTTTGCCACTATTATGTAGATTTTTCATTTTCCAGCAAGGAAACCTCATCAAGTGTTGCCAATCTCACTTTTGTTTGGGAGGTGGTGGAGAAAAGGATTCCCCTTTTCTTTAGCTTTTCCTATTTAAGTAGTATCTCCGTTATACTCAGTATAGCAGGTCTCCGCTGCTGGTGTTGTTTGAAAGCTGTTTGGGTGTCAAACATTTCTAGGTGAGATTTCTCATCTGCTCAAGACCCTGATTTTTGTTTTCTCTACAAGAAATAGTTTCAATCATGCATATTTGGTGTGTCTCTTCATTTTGCTTTCTATCTTTCTTTTATAAAAATGTTGCCATTTATGGAATGATTTTATTTTCTGCAAGTAGAGGAAAGAAACTAAAGTAGATTTGAAAATATTTTGATTTCACAGGTATGCATATATATATTTGACATTGGCATATGTTACTGTCATGTTTATTGATCATATTTGAGAAAAATAATCTGTAATTCAGAAAAATTGCTAAATAAAAAATTATGCAAAGTTACAGTCATACCTGTAGCTTACTGTATAAACAAAATCTTTAGTATTTAAGGCTGACATCCTTTCATTCCATCTTCACAGAAGTTGGACATAGGTGTAAGCCTATAAAATACACAGGCCACACATTTGCTGTATGGAGCAGCAGTAGACTAGGAGGAAGATGCACTAATTACATGCAAATCACAGTGGACCTGGGCTGGAAGTTTCACTTCATGGGTTGCAACTACCTTCCCAGTAATGTGGCACTGACTCTTCCAGGTTCCCAGGCCTGTTCAGCTCTAAAACCCATTCTATTTTATTCCAAAGATCTACTGCACCGATGAACACAACCCTAAATAGTTCCGTAGATACAGATGCAAACATCTGCGAGCTTTATTAAGTCCCTCCGCCTTCAGAAGAAAATATTTCTGCAGATTTATTGATGCCCCTCCTATACACATACACACATATCCCAGCTTGGATTTACTAACCATTTAATCCATTCCCAGCCCTGGGCTGCACAACATCAGTAGGTAAAAACATAGAAATCTTTCTTGATGCAGTTAATAGCTGGAAACGCCTTGAAAATGACAAAGTAAAAAATGGATACAAGTGTGCTACACAATACAGTAATGCTTGTGGCTACTAGATGCTTCTTACTGCTGGCACAATTATGCCATCACTCCAAACTTACAGGGGAAACTGAGGCACTGAGAGGGGTGAAATGGATTATCCCAAGTTACTGTTCTGTGCAAGGGTTTAGAGAAAGCATTTTAGAGGTCTTTGGGTGCCCCTGGGATAGGTGAGTTTAAATACTGAGAAAAAGTGCAATAGTCAGGGTCAGGGGAATGCATTTGACTTTCTAAGCAGATAGGATTTTGACTAAAAAGCAAAAGCAGTTTTCCCTCTTGGCAGTTGGCACTTCAAAAAAAGATGTTTCTTATAAATCTATGTCTATATGTTTTGAGGGGAAGAGTCCCTAAAAAGGACTGGGTCAAATGATGAGAATTGCACATGGAGATGGTTCCAAGTAGAACCAGGGGAGTGCACCCCTGTCCTTGGGGCAGCTCTCCCACCCCCAGGCTCACAGAGGGGATGCTTCCCCCTCTGCATTGTGGCCTGGAGCCCAGCACTTTAGCGGACATTGTCCTGGGCCTCCCTTTGCCTGTCTTCATGGGGGGGGGGGTGTTGAGGACACGGCACCGGTGGTCCTTAGGACAGGTGCTGCTAAACCTGTGCATGTATAGGTGCTCTGTGGTGGTGAGGCAGGTGTGGGAGTAGCAGCCTGGCCATCTTCCGTGAAGAGACTTGCAGACATAATATATTAGGGGAGGGGAGAGGAAATGAAAGGTGGAAGAGAAGAGAGGAGAGGAGAGGAGAGGAGAGGAGAGGAGAGGAGAGGAGAGGAGAAGAGAGAGCCTTGCAGCCTCAAGCCCCTGTCCTTCCTGAAGAGCCTGCTGCTGCCTGTGCAAGCAGAGCTCCGCTGCTCCTCCTCCCAGCCTGCTCCTCAGCTGCTGAGAGGCAGAGCTGCCCAGCGGCCTCCCACTGTAACCCTCTGTTGGAGAGTTCCTAGGAGGCAGTAGCCCACTGGCTGCTGGAGATGGAGCAGCTCCCAGCCCTCCTTGATTAGGGTATGTCAGGGTTGTCAGGGCAACTGTTCACAGGGGCAGCGAGTCGTCTTTTCCCTTCTCTGCTGTGCACCGGAATATTTTATACTGTGCAGAGGAGGAAGAAGATTGGGGAAAGTGCCGCAGCAGGAAGGAGAAGCTGGGATCTGATTGCACAGGTTAGGCAGGGCGGGAGGCATCTGGACCCACAGGGCTGTAGTAGTAGGGCTTGGCTGGAAGGGGTGTATGCATGCGTGTGTGTGCAAGTGGGAGTGGGTGTCCTAGTGGGTGTCCTTACCGGTGCATGTGGCTGGGGCAGCTGCTAGGTCAGCGGGGACTGCAGGGCCTCAGTTGCCAAGTCGCTGGTAGTATCTGGCAGCTGTTTGCACACTGTTTGCCCATAGGGGATCTATTACAAGTGCTCCAATGAACCGGCAGCTTCCCTGGAGCTGCAATTACATAAGCATATATTTTTAATATAATAATAATTTAAAAAACAAGTAGCAGCAGCAGTATGCCTGGATCAGCTACAGCTCTCCGACAAGAGAGACTGAAGAAGACCAATGCAAGGCCAGTTCCCCTTGGTTTATTCACCATCAATGAGGAAGATGAACAGCCCAAGAATGGAAATTCCAGAAGACCAAAAGGTATGCATTAGCCCTCCTCTTGGCTCAGAGTCAGATCCTTCCCTGTTTCCTACCGTGCTTATGTCTACATTTTACCAACTACTTATAGCACCTGCTCTGGGAAGTTCTGGCGACCCGACCCAGCTTGCTGGTGGTGCATACACACCCCAGGGAGCAGTGCATGCAGGAAGTGGGAACACTGCTACCAGATTTTGTAAACTCTGGGGCAGCTACCTTTGACCCCAGCTGCTCACATGGCCTAGAGAGCTTTACTTTTCACGTTCTCACTTCAAGCAGTGGCTGTGACTCTGCCCTCATGATTCAGAGATTTCAGTTATCAAGATTTCCACGAACACCTCCACATCTGGCTTAGGTGCATGCGCGATCTGCGTTTACTTTGGGAAAGTGGGTTTTCCCTGAAAGGGGTCTGTGACCTTAAGACTGCCACTCTTTCAGGGGCTCTGGTGGAGGATGTGGCTGGCTTTTCTATGCTGACAAGCTGAGAGTGAAGGGGAAGGAGCCAGCCCTTGAGCAGGATGCAGAGCTGAGGAGCTGAGGAGCTGGGGAGCAGACACCAAGGCTCCGTGACTTTGGAGAAAAACTCTGCCCCATTCACTTGGGTAGCAGTTGAAATGTGCTGGGAACAGAAAATAGAGCTCAGAGTTGCGTGCTGTTTTCTTCAGAAGACGTAGAGCAGCAGCTGGCCGAGCTCCCTGCATCCTGTGTACAGGCAGCGTTGGCGGCCACAGCATTGTCTCCTAGCCACTCTCCCAGGGCTATAATTATCAGGCAGAGATGCAGCCTCATGCATTTTTGAAGAAGGGCTTTAAGGGTTACATTTGAAGTCCTGTAACATTCTAAGTCCTGCACCCCTCTTTGAAAAATGCATGTGCTCTTGTTAAGCAGATGGGTGGTCCGTGTTGTGTTTACGTGATGATGAAATTTTATCTTGCATTGAGATTATCCTGCAGCCGAAATATCAAATTTTCCTTAGTGTAGCACAAGACAGCAAGCGTGGTAAAGGAGCAGCAGATGCTTTGGCAATGGTAGAAGGAGTATTTAAATAAAACCCAGGGTTCTTAGATTATTGGTTTTCTTTTTCCTGGTTCTTTAGTGAATGATAGCTTGCTTTCATTGAATATAATTGAAACTGCTCTTTACATCCAAAACTGTATTTTACATACTCTTGTACTCTTTCAAAGACTGTATGAGGAAGTTCCAGTAAATAACGTCTAACTGCTCTCCTTGATTCCTGTGTCTATCTGAGGATTGACTGAAGAAACCCAGTGATGCCACAATGGAAAGGGACTTACGTGCTGCTTTTATTTGCTGTAAATTAAATAACTACACCAGAGTGTCTTGCTCTTGAGATGTCAGTGCTTTAATTTGTCAGTGGCAAATCATTCACCCTTGAAGAAATTGATAACTTTTAAAATCAATGCAGATTTGTTGAGTTGTTCGCACAGGACGTTTTTGGTAACGTTCTTGATTGGTGACTCTTTCCTTGGGTGTCCTGGAACTATAATTTTGGACAGCCATTCATTTTATTCCTAGGAATTTTCTTGAAGCCCTTGTCTCATGTCCTGTGGGGACTTGTTTTTTTTTTTTCTTTAGAATTTTTTATTTTGTTTTTTCTTGTTTCAGAACTTTTGTTTGTTTGTTTATTTATTTTTATGGCCAGCTCAGCCTGCTCTGAGGGCAGGGCTGGTGCAGCAAGTGGCGCCAGGGATCAGACTGCGGTCTCTGCAGCTGCCCAAGCTTTCCTAAGCAGGCACTTTAGACCACTGAGCCATCCTGCCGGGCCCCTGTGGGGACTTGTTTCAGTTGCCTTTTACTATTTTGTTTAAAAGGGAGGGTAAAAGGGGAAAAGTGGTACTTCTACAAATCTATCTGTTTGGGGCAGTTTATGGGGCTAAGAGTTTTAGATCCCCTGCCGTATTTTCCTTTCTATTCTTGCCCACACCAAAAACAAAACTATAGAAAAGATGAGATGGCTACTGGTTCTGGTTTTTTGTTTTTGTTTTTGTTTTTGTTTTTAAATCTTTTTATGCATTTGTTACAGGGTCTACAGGGTCTCAGTACCTAGATTAGACTCATAGTGATCCTCCTCCCAAGTGGTAGGATTACAGGCATCCAGTCTCAGTCACTATGTCAACACACCCTGCGGGGCAGGGACAGCACAGCATGCCAGGGATCAAATCCCTGCCGCTGTGCTCTGCCTAAGCAGGAGCTTGAGTCTGTGAGCTCTCTGGCCCACCCTTCTTGCTAACGAAGATGTCCAGACTTTCTTTATCTATCCCTAAATGTCTCTAATTTATGATGCATTTGACACAGTAGGCAGATAAACAACCCTACATATCTCTATGCTTGATGAATAGAACTGTTTTGACTTTGGTTTTGAATTTCTCACCCAGCCTAGCTGGCAATGGGAGGGTTCACTCTGGTCCACTTTGTTTAATTGAAAATGGATGGACTGTTCTGTGTCTGCTTTGTCCAGGGCATTTGCCATTCTCCACGTATGGCATTAGATGCCTGAAATGTGGCTACTATGGTGGAGAAGGTGATTTTTTTTTTTTTGTTTTTAAAAAGACAGTTCTAGGTTAGAGCTGTGACATTCTGAATTTATGGCCTCTCTGCTTTGTCCATGCATATTGCTTCCTGTGCCAGACATGGTCAGGTCTATGGATGGATGTGGCTTTTATTTTAATTTTACTTTATGTATTTGTTACAAGGTTTCGCTACACAGCTCAGATTCACAGTGTTCCTCCTATTTTCTGCCTCCAGCACTGGGATAAGAGGTGCATGCCACCACACCTAAGACTTGTGGCCAGCTCAGTGTGTCTACGGGCGGGGCCAGCGTAGCATGTATTGCCAAGGATTGAAACCCTGGTTCCTGTGCTTGCCTAAGCAGGTACTTAGTCTGCTGAGCTATCTTACCAGCCCTGGATGTGGTTTTGAAGGGTAGCATGAAGCAGACAGCCTCTTCTCAGAGAGGGAGCATCGTAACTCAGAATTATAAATCATTTCGATTTTCCTTTTCTACTTCAGTCTTTTTTATTTTTATTTATTTTTTATTTATTTATTTATTTGGCAGACCGGTGTTCAAACTCACGACCTTGCACTTGCCAGTCCACTTCAGTCTTATTGCACTCTTCTGAATATTACTCTATACCTATCACTGGTTGCCCATATCATCTTTTATAATTTTTAATGGGCACCTGTTTGCTACATTGTCATTTACAAAGCACGTTATTTTTTATGTATGACTTTTTTTCTTTTTTGTGGTACCCGGAATAGAACTCAGGACTTTATGCTTGCGAGGCAGGCACTTATGCCACTGAGCTATATTCCTGGCCCCCTGTGTATAACTATTCAGATAAACTATGATACACCAATCATATCTAAACCTAGTGTTACAACTTGGTTTGCATAGTTAGCACCTTTTAAAAAAAAAATCTATCATTGCTAGTAACAAAGGAGCTTGGGGGCCCAGCAGGATGGCTCAGTGGTCTAAAGTGCCTGCTTAGGAAAGCTTAGGCGGCTGCAGGGACCACGGTTCAAGCCCCGGCACTACATGCTGTGCCAGCCCTGTCCTCAGGGCAGGCTGAGCGGGCCATAAAAATAAATAAAGAAAAGTTCTAAAACAAGAAAAAAAAATAAAATAAAAGAGTATTTATTTTAAAAAATAAATAAATAAAGGAGCTTGGTATCTAAAGTCAGTAAACTGACTGCTTCTATCAAAGATTATCCTAGCTTAGTGATGAGCACCATCTTTGCAGATACCCGTGCTGAGCCCTGACCTTTGCTATCAACTCAGAGAGATGGTGTGGGGGTTGCCATCGGGACTGGTACACAGTGGCTCTGCGTTCCCTGGCAGGGTGAGACAGGAGTGTGCGATAGCAGACTACATTACCTCTTAGAAGATTATTCACCCGTGCAATGAATTGGAATGTAAATGTTTTATGTCTCTTACTATTATTAATATGTAACATTGAAATAATAGTTGGAGGTGAGCTAAGCTAGGCTGTTGCTGCCCCTCCGCCCTGTGATGCCGAGCTCAGGCCTGCCTGGGCAAGATTGTTTAGGCACTGCAGTAACCAAAGGCTCTTGGAGGAGTTTCAAGGCAAACTTGCCCGAAGAATTTTGCTGAGCCAGTGTGATTATGAAGACGTTTTTCTCCCTAGCACAGGACTGGTTATTTAGATGCTCACTGTGTGGCAGATGGCTGTGTCAGGGTGTTTTAGAAGTGCCATGACGCAAAGACAGTTGACGTGGTTTTCCTCTCAGATATGTTGACTGACTAGTGGAGCCTGATAGCATATGCAGGTAGTGCACGGGCATGAACTGAAGTGAGGGGAAGGGCGAGAGAGGGTAACAATGGCACCAACACTGAATGTATGACAACCCGGAAGCTGTTAACTTCCAGTTTTCAAACTGAAACAGAGGGATTAAAGAATGTAGGATTCTGTCCATCCCATCTCATATATATATCTAGCTGCTGTTGGAAACTCACAGAGGACTCAGAGCAAGAACATAGGACGCTGGGTGGAGAAGCTGGTCCCCAACTGCATCACCCGCCTCTAGGAGCTGCTCAGTAGTACTGTTCACCAGAAGCAGAAATCTAAACTGGGATTCCGGGAGACATATTTGGTGTATAAGTGTACTTACTGGTCCCTTGTAGGGTTTTTGTTTTGTTGTGTTTCTGTTTCCAGCAACAGAGAACTGTTCTGCAGTAAGCTGGATCTCAGCATCTCTGGAAAAATTAGAAGAGCCGCACACACCTGGCTCATGTGCTTCATGACAGAGGTCAGCAGCTGCCGCTGCAGAGCGTGCACTCGCGCGTGCTCCTGTACCCCTGCTAGGGTGCGGCACCTGGCCAGCCTCAGTTGTCTGTGTTACCAGGCTCCTTGGCACCTGCAACACCCGAGCTGGAGACGAGGTCTGCACCGTAGCGCCGCCGTAGACTACTCGCCACCTGCCGCTTTGCCTTCTTTTCTGCTGCCCTCATCTCTGCTGGTGGCAGCACCGCAGTGCTTGCATCTCGCTGTTCTCTCGTGCTCTTGCTTGCTTCTCTGTCCTCCTCATGGTCTTCCACGCTTTCCTACTCCTGTGGACAGCGCTTCATCCTGGAGTGTCACCTGTGGAGCCTGCGCTCTCTCGCAGCCTCTCCTCCAGACACTTTCACGCTTGTCTCTGTATGTAGTTGTGCACCCGCTGGCCTTCTGTAACTCTTCCTTGTCACATGCTGTACAGTACGGACAGCACACAGCTTTAGTGAAGGAAAATGGACTTAACCTGTAGAACAGCTTCCGTAGGCTGGGGATGTTGGCCCACGCCGTAATCCCAGCTGCTCAGGAGACTGAAGCCAGGAAGATTGCAAGGTTGAGGCCAGGCTAGGTAATCAGTGAGACTTAACAAAAGGGCGTCATGACCTCGAAAGCTCTTTCTCACACAGAAATTCCAAGAAATATTGATAGTGTTAGTATTGTTCTTCCAAGGCAATTACTTTGAAAGAGACAATACTGGGTCTGATACATTAATCATATCATTTGCTACCAGCCTGCATTTATCTAGTAGTGGATCAGGGATTTTGCTGCTGTGTTGTGCTTTTTATCATGCTGTTGATCCCTTTTCTTTGGTGGAAAAATGAAGGTATATGTTTACAAGGCGGTGGTAATTGACTACTTTGTTAATACCAAGGTTAATAATGCTTTCTGACTCTTTTGTTAGCTATTCACAGATTAAGTTGTAATGAAACACCATTTCTCCTTGAAATCTGGCACAGTTATTCTAGGGAAACTGTGCTTCACTCCCACCCCTGGTTGTTAAAGTGTGCATTTATGGAACCCGCGGTGACTATTTTTCTTTTGGCTTATCTGCCTCAAAGGTAGAATTTCTGCCAGTTAAGGTCTCCAAAAGAAATATGATCTGCGTTTGCTGGGTGCTGGCCCATCGGACAGGTGATGCCCTAGCAGCTGCAGTGCCTGCTGTGTAACCCATGAGTCTTTGTTCTCAGAGGAGTCTTATGACAGGGAGTGTGAGTGCCACCCTGGACGCGTTCTCACACATCTCCCTGCATCTTTCCTCTTTTGTTCTGTGGGACTTGCACCATTACCCATCCCCAGTGTCCCAACATGTGGCATTTGCCACCAGGTCAAAGGTTTTCATAAAGTTAATAGCTAATGAGTCAAAAGTACATTTTAGAAGAATAGTAATATCAAAGCTTCATACCCTAAGAGGGAATCTCAATGTCAGAAGCCCTACACATAATATTTTATTCAAAATATTTCCCTTAAAAAAAGAAAAGGGATGTCAGGAACAAGGATCAAAACTTTCTTTGCCTTTTTTCTAGTATAGGGATTGAACCAAGGGAGTGCTGAGCTATATCCCCAGCCCTTTTTTAAAAAGGCAGACTCTCATGAAATTGTCTTTTAAGCCCAGCTGGCTTAAAACTTCTAGAATCCTCCTGCCTCAGCTTCCAAGTAACTGGGACGGCTGGAGGCGTGCACAGCTATGCTCAGTTGGGAGGCGGGCCAGGCACCGCCCACTCTAGCAGAGGGGACTGGCGCACCTGCCCACGCCCTGCAGCAACAGCTGCTGACCACGGCCAGGAAGAACACAGGCCAGGTGTGGGCAGGTTTTCTAGTTTTTTCAAGAGAAGCTGAAATCCAGATTATTGCAAAATAGTTCTCTCAGAACAATAGGAACAGAACTGATCATAGTAGTGTACCCAGATACTTGCTGAGGAAATAAATATGGCTGTCTCCCAGGCACTCTGTGGCATAGAAGTAGAAACTACCAAGCCTGTTGCTGTATACATGAGGAAAATGGTCTAGCTTATGCATAACCAAGATTGTTATACCAGGAGATACTATAAAAATGGAATTTGTTTACTATGTAAAACTGAAAGGCTTTAAAACTGTGTGCCTGTTTCAAGAGCTAGGATGGATGGGTCTGAAAGAGCTGACCATTCTACTCATAGAAGCAGCACATAACTACCTGGTGGCTAAGAGCAGTGGTGACAAGCCTATGGCACACATTTCACAGCCACGGCTTGTTGAAAGCTCTAAAAGGTTTGCTGTCCCAGGCTTAGAACTTCCTACTTAGTAACTCATAGACATTACTTATTGGGAAATTACAGTATGAGTTGACGTATCTACTGATGTCAGTGCATCTCAAGGAACAACTTTAATTTGTTGTAATAAAAAATTTCCAGGAAACTCTCAGGCACCTTGATCATGTTTAAGAAACTAATTCCTTAAAAGCAGCAACAGTGGCCAGGCATGGTGGCACACGCCTGTCATCCCAGCACTTGGAAGGCTGAGACAGGAGGATCAGTGCAAGTTTGAAACCAGCCTAGGCTACAAAAGTGAGCTCAAGGCCAGCCTGAACTGCATGGTGAGGCCCTGTCTCAAAAAAGACAATAAAATAAAATAAAATAAAGTAAAAGCAGTAACAGTAATTTTGTCCAGGCAGTCAGTCTTAAATTTCAGATCTAGACATTTAGGAAGAGCCCATTATAACTCAGACCTCTCTGTGTTAGAGAGTTTGTGTTCTAAGCCAGGCCTAGTGCACCATGCCTGTAATCCCAGCTACTTGTGAGGCTAAGACGGGGGATTGTAAATTCAAGGCCAGACTGGGGGATGTAGCGTGACCCTGACTCAAAAAGGCTTTAGAATGTAGCTCAGTGGAAAGCAGTGAGTTTAATCCCCAATACTTCAAAGGTTGATCGACAGATTATGTGATTGATTAATGTTCTAAATTTACCAAATCCAAAAGGCAGGTCTTAACCCCGTTACACTCAGACCCAGGAGCAGAGAAAGCATAGGGCACAAGTGAACAGCAGAGTGTTCAGAATACTTACGAGAGCACCATTCCTTATTTATGCTGTCTACCAAACGTAAGTACTGTTTCAGACTGTTCAACAGACTCTTTCCAAATTGCATAGAATTTACAATCTTGGTTCCAATGTAGAGTGCGGAATGAAATGGAGGTGCAGTAGTGTAGACCAAGAAAAATTATTTTCATAGTGTCCGTGTTGACTGTATTTGATTTGGAGAGCTCGATTCATCCTAAATATGTAATGCAGGTCCAATACAATGGTAGCAAGATAGTAAAGCTAAATCATTTCTAGGAACAATAGGATGGAGGCTACTTCCACTTTGCACAGGTAATTGGATTACTTTCCAGGTCAGAAAAGCATTATTAAGAGATGGCTTGCTTTGAATGGGAATAAAATCTCTCAGCTCTTTCCTGAATAATGTAGTATAAAATCAAAGTACAAATGCATCTTCAAAAGGAGTTTTCCCCTTTAAAGAGCTGCTTCTGATCACCTCAATAGAACTGTAGAATCTCAGGACAGGAATGTACCCAATTGACAGGAATATACCCACTTCAGGGATGTATCAGTTTCTTCAGTTGAAAAAGAAAGAGAAAAATGAAAATGAGAAAAAGTATAACTAGATTGAATAGTAAGTAGTGAGTGACCACAGGTTACCACAGATTCGGGCTAGGAACTGGGAAAGCCTGTGAGGTACAGTAATGTGGGTTTATTTAACCTTTCCAAGCCTGCTTCCCACCTGTAAGGGGAAATTAATAAAATCATGCACATAGGAAGTGGTGAGGACTGGAGAGAACGTATAAACAGTGGAACTCATGGCGTGGGGGTTTTGATCATGGTAATTTTGTAACCTGATTGTCTGTATTTTCTGTTGATTACTGCTGAGAGAATGGCCTGCCATTGGACTTGAGCTGGTCTATCCTAGCATTTCTGCCCTCTTTCTCCAGCTGAGCTACTGCCCTAGTCTGATTGGCTGCCTTTGTCTTAGCTTGCTGTGCATGAAAATTTCTATGATGACTGAGGGCTGCTGCATTTCTCCGGTCTTTTTGGTCACTTTCTAACACTAGGCATGTGTGACATGGTCCTTGTTCTGTGGTTACTCATGTGCCAGCTAGAATTACTAGCTGTCAGGTAGGTGCTTCTGAAATACCCTGCAACTTGTGCTCTGTGAAGGAAATCAATTACCATTATGGGACATTACTTCACTTGTTATTTCAAATATGAAGGGAGCCTTCCTTTTATTCCTTGGGATAAATAGGAAACTTCTGGTCTCCTTTAATCAGGGAACAATAGCAATAATCCTCTGCCATCTTGGAAGCCATTTCAAATTGATTTCCCTTAACATTTGTGGGTTTACTGCCCACTCTTCTGATGTGATGTGATGTGATGTGATGTGATGTGATGTGATGTGATGAGATGTGATGTGATGAGATGTGATGAGATGTGATGTGATGTGATGTGATGTGATGTGATGTGATGTGATGAGATGTGATGAGATGTGATGAGATGTGATGTGATGAGATGTGATGTGATGTGATGAGATGTGATGTGATGAGATGTGATGTGATGTGATGTGCATGTGTAAATGGCTTAATGGAAATATCCTCGGTGTGTGGGGAGGTTTCTGTCGATGAGCTCCATATGGATGCTTGTCCTCAGTATGGTTTGTGTCTGCTTTTTATTTCAAACATCTTAACTCTCCGCTAGCTGGTTCTCTCACAACCAGCGCTAACTGCTGAAATGCGGATGCTGGCGAACATAACATCTCACTCTAAGGTGGAGTTTTCCTGCCAGCAAGCATGGACTCTGCTCAACTCTTGTTTTTCCTGCAACCTAAATATTGTTTCCTTCAAACTATCTCCAAGCTAGTACCCAGGTCCTTTCTTGCTCCAACCACATTGTAAATACAGTGCTTGTTCATAGAGTGGTTGCTTTTGTACCTTTGTGTGTGTGTGTGTGTGTGTGTGTGTACCAGGAATCAAACTCAAGACTTTGTGCTTGCCAGGCAGGTGCTTTTTGCTGCTGAGCTGTCTTCTTGGCCCTACTGAGCGGTTGTTGAATGTCTCTGTCCTCAGCTAGACCGAAATTTTAAGAAGCAGTCAGTGTGTCTGTTAAATACACATCACATCTGGTGTAGAAGCTAGAGTCTCATTTGGGTTACCTGAATATTGGCAGCATGAACTTTGATAAAAAGTTAACAAGAATACACTGAGCAGTTTTTGTTTGTAACTGATCATCCTAGGAACTTTGTCTTCAGTTCTCCAGGTAAACACTCTTTTTTCCATTAAGCCATCATGCAAGACGTGAGGGAAGCGTTTTCTGCCTGCCTGTTGCAGACCTCCTCCAAAGGGGGTAATCAGATGCAGAAGCTCAAGTCCAGCTTCTGCTCAGGATGACATAAAAGGCCACACGCTAGCCCTGCGGGCCGACAAGAATGAGGGAACACAGCCTGGAGAGACTCTTGTCCAGGCTGTTGATTATTCCAGGGCCCAGGACTTTGTTCTGAATCTGCCCAAAGCCTGAGGATACCAGCTCAATCACTACTGGGTCTGGTGATGTGACAGTGACTTTTGTATTAGAGACCTTTGCCCGCTGGCCTTTATGTGGAAATGACTTGCTAGTTTTCTCCTAAGACACTGTGGCCTGGAGAGTTTGCAGTGACCTAAATCAAATTCCAGTGCAAGGCCAGTCCAGAAACACCAGCTACCCTCATCTTGCCCGAACTGCCAGAGTTCCCTGTGAAACTTCAGTTCTGAATTTGTGGTGCATACTCACTATTGCCATGTTTGAGATGCTATTAATATTTACGTTCTTTGTAGACAGTTGTAGTTCACTATTGTGGTTGGAAAGTATTAGTTGTAAACTAGGAGGAAATGAGTAAGAAATCCTCAGTGATTTTCACTCCCTCTGAGCTCTTTAACGAGCACATGGCTCTGTGGATTAGGAAAGACTTTATTTTTTTTTTTAATTTTATTTATTATTTTTATTCTTGTTTCAGAACCTTTGTTTGTTCATTCACTCATTTTTATGGCCGGCTCAGCCCGCCCCGAGGGCAGGGCTGGCGCAGCATGTGGTGCCCGGGATCGAACCGCCGTCCCTGAAGCCACCCAAGCTTCCCCAAGCAGGCGCTTTAGACCACTGAGCCATACCGCCGGGCCCAGGAAAGACTTTAGAAAGACAGAGCTGCTGCTAACTTTGCAAAATCCAAAGCACACCAGTCACCTTCCCTCAGGTCTCCCACCCAGCCAGTGCATCTCATTAAGCCACCCTCAGAAATTGTTTTTTTACTTCCCTTTTGTAAGCTATCTCTACATGAGCCCTGTATGTGTGTGTGTGTGTGTCCCAGAAAAACAGGTTCTTTGTGGGTGGACTTTTTGGGGCACAGTGTAAGATACAAAGTGGTGACTAAGACAGTGGGATTCAGAAAAACCTCACTATTCTGTCTTTACCCTGCGCTTTCTTGGGGAATGGTGTTTTTTTTTTTTTTGTTACGAGTTTGCTGCCCTTGATTCCTCTTTAACATGGGAGTGGTAAATCTTTTTCCTAACTTATAGGTGATGTTGTTCAGCTTCCTGCACCTCCCTCTTCACATCTCCTAGTTTAAAAATATAGTACAGTAGGCTGGAAAGATAGCTCAGTGGCATAAGCACCTGCCTGGTAGGCTCAAGGTCCTGAGTTTGATCCTCAGTACCAAAACAAAGGTCAAAATATAGTACAGTGGCATTAACATTAGCATAAATTATGAATGGAACCCAGACTGGCCAGTTCCATAAACACTTCCAGTCCTTCCCAACTTTACATGTTGGCCTACAGTCCAAGTAACTTCAAAGTCATTTTCACTGCATTGCTACAAGTTTTAGTGACTGGTATGTGTACTTTGAAGCTACTTATGGTCTTCCCTTCAACTTCATTTAGCCTGCCGGCAGTGACGGTGTGTCTGTGTTTGGACTTGCTTCTATTCCGCCCAACCTATGATACTGCTGTCAACTCAGAAATTACTCTGGGGTGCCACAGACCTCAGCTTCTGTGAACCTTGGCTTGGCGCCTGCATCCTGCTAGGCAGGGTGCTAGATGTGGCCTTGTGTGTGAGCTCATGCTGCTCCTAGCTCCCTGAAGCCTCACCCTTCTGAACTCTGCATCCTCTGCACACCCCCAGGCTCCCCTGTCCCTGTGTTCTGTGGGCTAAATGCTCTCTTCCAGCACATGGAGCATTCTGTATCCGAGGTCACCGTGTCAGTGACTTACGGAGGTGCGGTGATGGCTAGGCCATCCTTGTGGGCTCTGAGCTTCTTGTGTAGGGAACTGTTCTACTTTTTGCTCTCTTGCCGTCAGCCTAACCCTCTTTTCTGCTGGTCATTTGTTTTAGTCAAATCCAACCTCAGGGGTGCTCATCTTGTCTCACTTGTAAGAGCCTTGATGTTCTCTAGTTTGCTGGGAATATTGAGGTGGTGATAAATTAGCTTCTGGGTCATAATTTACTCCATTGAGTAGAGAGAGAAAAATAAGTAGAAAGTCATGCAACCTATATTTTTTAAATTAAAATTCAGGGATAGGAAAGAGAAAATGAAGAACTTCTGTTTTCATTGAGTATGATTTTGAAGAAGGAGAAGGATATTTGAAAAGACTATTGGTGACCAGTACTAGCTTTAATGAAATCCTGAGTGTAAAGAACTTATGTGGCCAGTGACATGGTCTTTTTGGTGAAGCATTATAGGCAAAAACCAGTGGGATGCTCCAGGCACTGTCCAGATGTCCTGGTCACTTCTTGTGGGTCACTGCAACCATAGAGGCTTTGTGAATGAGTTAGTAGAATTACTGATCTATATCTTTTTTGCTCTAGGATAGCGGTTCTCAACCTGTGGGTTGCGACCCCAGTGGGGGTCAAATGACCAAAACACAGGGGTTGCCTAAAGCCATCGGAAAATACATATTTAAACCCATGCTATGCCATGGTGAAATGGTATTTATTGGAACTAGTAATAAATATTTCTCAACATATTATCTTTTGGTTTGGGGTGACCGCAACATGAGGAACTATATTGTGAGGTCACAGCATTAGAAAGGTTGAGAACCACTGCTGTACGAGGTCAAAGTTGAAGAATGAGACCTAGTCTTTCAGGTGGTAAGCTTAGAAAGGAGAGCTTTAATGCAAGCCTTTGAGGATTCTCAGTCCTGTCTTCTGACAGTCTGTCATAATCCCAGCACAGTTAGGCTCACTACAGGGGTCCCAATACTGTGATTTGGATCCCTTCCCAGTTAGGTACACTTTAATGAACCTGGGTTATAGGAAATTGCTTGGTTGAATACATGGTTACTTCAGCTGTCCTCCAGAGTGTTGGATTCTCCAAACTGACTGCAGTGTTCATTGTGAACATTAAAAATAATAAATAAATAAGAAACTCATCCCACACTGATGCTAGTGATTCATCTAGGACAGGCCTGAACGCTGAATTGCCTCCCCCAGAGCCCTGAGCCTCCTAGTTCCATAGAATCTGAAGTTGACTGAGGAGGAGCAGGTGTCGGTGCCTGAAGCCATGGTGGCTGCCAGCTGGGGTGGGTATGGTGTGAGTGTCAAAGCCAAGGTCACTTGATGTCTGACAAGTTAGTATATTGAGAAAATTGCTTTCCTTGTCCTGATTTTGATGCCTCGGGACTCCTAACGATATAGCAGGTGTGCAACAGCATGGCCACTGGTAGAAAAAGTTTTTAACTGATAATTCAAGCAAGTTGGGTTGTAATGCCCTAGGACAAGAGTGGTGAACCTGTGGCATTTATGTCGTTTTTGTTTTAAAACAAAAGGTGTCACTGTACAAGTTGTTTTTTCCTGACTAAAACCTCACTCTCCAGGTCTAACACAGTGGTGCTTGGGTTGTAGTTTGAGCGCTCTCCTCTAAAAGGTTCGCCATCCCTGTCTGTCTGTGAAGTTGAAACTTGGGGGTGTGTTCATTGTTGAGTTGGGGTTGCCAACAGGTGAGCAGGGTGCCATGGTCTCTCAGGAGTGGATACTGTAGGAATGCAGATTTGGGCTCAGGGTCAGGGCCAGGGCCAGGGTGTCACCTGCTGACTGTGTTTCTGCAAGGTGCTGGGTCTGTGCGTTCCTTGCTTGCTTGCTTCACTGATGGCGATGCCATCAGTGTTCTGATTAGCGGGATGGATGTGCTTGTAAGCACACTAATAAGCCAGTCTCTACGTGGTACTGAATATTATTTAGGATGCTTTCTTAGTTTAAGGCTTCATCTTAGTAACTTGAAATCAGCATTATTATTATTTTTAGAAGACTTCTAAATTCTAGGAGACATGAAACGTAGGAATAAAAATTGTATCTGGTCTGTGAGAAAACATAAACACATAACTCTGGCCTTGGACAGATCTGCGTCCCTGTTTTCTGAGATAATTTATTCGGATTTTCTTGGATCTTAGGGAAGAAAGTTCTTCTAGTAAATGGGAGTTCATTGATCAGTTTCCAACCTGTGGGGCTGTGCCCAATACACAGACTAGGAAGGAAAGCACCGTCTGGTAAAGGACCTTTTATTAATTCTAGAAATCTTTCAAGTGTTATGAACATTGAAATACCCTGAGACTCCATGGTTATGGATCCAGTCCCCTCAGCTCTTCTCTTCCCATGTTTCTTTCCCCTGCCTGTAGATGACCCTCAAATGTGGTTTGGTTTGTGTAAACTATTATTACCTTCTTCACAGCTACCTACTGCTACTCACAGTAATGCTTATGCATATCCTTAGGTAGACATTAACCTGCCTCAACTTGTTTTGATTGCCACAGTAATAATCTCATATATTTAAGGCTGTGGATTTGATGTTCAGGTTTATATACCTATAGTATACATACTGGAAATAAGTGCTAAAGTTGTTCTGGTTGAAAAAGTTCTATGGGAAAACATAATTGATGATTTATTCTAAGAGTTTTTTTTTATTTTTGTCCTGATTTGGTTTTTTTTGTGGAACTGAGGATCGAACTCAGGACCTTGCACTTGTCAGGCAGGCACTTGTGCCCCTGAGCTATCTCCCTGACCCCTCTTTAAGAGTTTTTTTTAACATAACATGAGACAATAAAATAAAGAGGTTCTTTTGTTTCCTCATTGATTTCATGTGAAATAGAAATTTTTCAAGGCTTAAATATACTCTTAAGTGTTTGTTACCAATTACTTTGATTTTATTATGTCAGAATGGTTGTAAATTTTCTGTGAGGAAAAAAATAATACTATTAGTACAGAATTCATAGGCAATATTTTAATGATAGTTTTTCCCAGACTAAAGATATTGAGGATACATGGATAGTATTTTATGTAAGTTTCTATAAATGTTTTTATAACAAGGATTGAACCCAAGGTCTAGAGTACTCAAGGCAAGCACTCCACTACTGCAGAGTGCAAAGCTCTCTGTTTTCCCATATCCTCTCTTAGATCTGATTTGAGGTGATACTTTGGTAAAGTTCTTGTTTATTTATTTTTTAAAATTTAATTTAATTTTATTTTATTTTGTGGTGGTGGTGATGGGGATCAAACTCAGAGTTTTGGTGGTAGACAAGAGCTACATCACTGAACCATACCCCCAGCCCAGTGAGTGGGTGGACAGATGGATGGATGGACAGACAGACAGACAGACAGGTTTTTTTTTTTTTTTTTTTTTTTTTAAATAATAGAAATAATAGCACCATTTAGGCGATTTTCCCCTTTAGAAGAGAGTGGGAGAAACCACTGCCTCAGCACTCAGATTTTAAACTCAGTGTTTTAGTCAGTACCTGGAGTCACTGAGAAAGAGACAGAGGGGAGCACCCCTGTGCTGACCTGCAGAGAGTGGTTTCCATCTCACAGCTGTGCTTGCCTCTGTCCGAGCTGAGTGTCAGTTCCCGTTTTGGAGTAGTGCGTCTCCTTCCTGGACCCAGGCATTTTGGTTTTCCCTTCGTATTGCTTCTTCCTTCTGCTCATTCAGTGTCACTATTATTGGGCAAGCAGAAGAGAAGCAAAGGACACAAAGTTAGGCTGGCCTTCTTGATCTGTTACACTGAACTCAGAGGATGCAAGCGCAAGGGAGGAGAAAAGCAGCCTTTGGAGATTCCTGGGGCGCGCATGTGTTAAAAACTTTGCTTCCAATCAGATTAGGTAATTATGCGTGGGTTTGCATTATTCTTGGAGCCCTTGGACCTGGTTAGCCTTTGTAAAGTACAAACTCTACAAATGCAAGCTATTAACATGAATAATTAAAAGGTAGGGAGTTAGCTATGGTGACTGTGGGTTTTCTTTTATTACTGTGGAGCCTATTTTAGTTAACAAGAAGAAGCAGCGTACTTGTAGACTGTAGTCTGCCAGCCTCACTGCTTTCAGCTCAGCCACAGGTAATGATTGTGTTACTTTCCTGGAAAAAGAAAGTTGCTTAGCTGAGGGATAGGGACAGAGGACTCTCTTCTGTGCTGTCTTTTTTTTTGAGACAGGGTCTCGCTATGCAGTTGAGGCTGGCCTTGAGCTCACTTTTGTAGCCCAGGCTGGTCTCGAACTCACACCAATCCTCCTGCCTCAGCCTCCCAAGTGCTGGGATTACAGGCGTGAGCCACCACACCCGGCTTTTTTTTTTTTTTTTTTTTTTGAGACAGGGTCTTGCTGTGCAGTTCAGGCTGGCCTTGAGCTCACTTTCATAGCCCGGGCTGGTCTCAAATTCACACCAATCCTCCTGCCTCAGCCTCCCAAGTGCTGGGATTAAAGGTGTGCACCACCACACCCGGCTCTGTCTATACTTATCACTTATAAGAATACAGTCTGTGTGGATCCTAGAGAGGAGAGCTCTTAGCATAATCATAAAAAAACAAAGTATTATAATTTAATAGTTATTATAATTTAAAACTGCCTGTTGATTTAGGACCCATTCACTCCTAAAAAAGTTATCACTCCAAAAATTTTGGGCCCTTCCCAGGATGCCTGATGAGCTCACAAAGATCGTATGCATTGGGGCCCCATCCACTCCTCAGAGCAGCTTCCCCTTAGGGCTCTGTGTACACTGCTGTGCTGCTTACGCTGTGTAGGTGTATCTTCCAATGGGGGTCTAACTGGTCACTCCTTGTGAAGTACAGTAATGAGTGTTCCAATGAAAGAGTGGTTTTAATTCAAATCACTGTGGGAAAGATTTATTTACTATAGAACTTGTAAGGATAGTTA
This sequence comes from Myocastor coypus, assembly GCA_004027025.1. Lineage (NCBI taxonomy): Eukaryota > Metazoa > Chordata > Mammalia > Rodentia > Myocastoridae > Myocastor > Myocastor coypus. The sequence continues at coordinate 19,723 of PVJA010012657.1, read as the reverse complement.
ATACACAATTATCGGTCATTAAGAGTGGAACTTAGTATCCTTAGTTGACCAAGGGATATTTTTGTGATCTATCACTGAGCGTAATTCTGGTTGTCTTTTTGTTGTTGTTTTTTCTGGTACCAAGCATTGAACTCAGAGCCGGGTGTGGTGGCGCACGCCTGTAATCCCAGCACTTGGGAGGCTGAGGCAGGAGGATTGGTGCGAGTTCAAGACCAGCCTGGGTTACAAAAGTGAGTTCAAGGCCAGCCTGAACTGCATAGTGAGACCCTGTCTCAAAAAGATTAAAAAAAAGAAAAAAGAAAAGAATTGAACTCAGGACCTTGCCCTTGCCTGGCAGGTGCAGTACCCCTGACTATTGAGGGAAGTCCTGATGGATGTGTATTTATATCTATTAGCAATTTGTAACTGTTTAGGAAATTCTTCATTTGAGGCCTGATGGTATTAAAATAAGCTAGCCAGCCGGGCATGGTGGTGCACACCTGTAATCCAGCCTGGGCTACAAAAGTGAACTCAAGGCCAGCCTGAACTGCATAGTTGAGACCCTGTCTCAAAAAAAAAAGACAAAAAATAAAATAAAATAAAATAAGCTAGCCTATTTCAAATACATAAATTAGGTTTAAACAATAGCTTCTGGTAGGTTCTTTGACAAGCTCTTATATATCTGAATCTCTCTCCCTTAAGTTATGGGTGTTGAGTGCTTAGAATAGGACTCTCTATTCTAAGAGAGAGAATGCTGTGACTGCCCCAGGCTGTGTGGTTTCAAAGCCTTTGGTTAGTGGGAGGACTTTGGAGATGTGGTCAAGAGAAACCCTAGAATACTGTAGGCAGAGTTTAACAGATGATTATCTTTGGAACTCAGGCAAGAATGCTGATAGGAATGTATACAATAAAGGGCAGCTCAGGAGGTTCAGGTGGGAATGGGGACTCCAGAGGAAGAGGGACTACAGGCCACGTTTGGTTCATTGTGGCAAATAACTTGCCTGTTTTACCCATGTCTAAGACGTGAAGTGTAACTCAAAGGTGGCAGAGTAATTTAGCAGGCATACAAAATTTCAGGACATCCCATGTATGGTCCATAGCATGGGTACTGCTGGCTGCTTTTCGCCAGATCTATAGAAGCAGAAACAAAATACAGAGCTGAAATATTGAAAATTTTGTGGTTTCATTAGAAAGCAAAATTGGGGTTGGGGAGCTAGCTCAGTGGTCTAAGTGCCTGCCTAGAAAGCACAACGACCTGGGTTCAATCCCTGGTATCACATGCCATGCTGCCACAGAACCCCAGGTGCACCATACTGGCTCTGAAACTGGGCATGGTGGTACACATCTGTAATCCCAGCACAGAGGAGGCTGAGATAAGATCAGTACCAGTCTGAGCTGCATAGTAAGACCCTGTACCAAATAAATGAATAAATAGAAAGCAAAGTTGAAGAGTAGGAGAGCATGATTGCTAAAAGGATTGGCTTTAAAATGATGCCTAGTACCTTGCATCAGGGCAATGGAGAAGATGGATTAAAGACATTTTAGAAAATGCCAGAACCCCCATTCATACAGGCTCAAGGACAGAAAAGCGTGCATTCCTGTATAAGACTTCACTTGGAGAAGAGAGGCCCAGGGCATCCTGCTCTTACAGTGCTGCCCAGGAAGTGTTTCCCCAAATTTAGCAATTCAGGCACTCTGAAGCCACATTAGCCTTGAAGGAGTCTGCATACTGTCCACACCGGCAGCAGACCTCATCATCATCCACATGGTACTGATTTTGCGAGGATGCAGGACTCGTGGGGTTAAGTAAGCTTCCACCCAGATTTCAGGAGAAAACCTGGGAGTCCAGTCAATGCGCTGCCCAGAGAGCAGTCCAGGAAGCTGGGAAAGAGAAGCCCAAAGTGCAGCAGAGATCCCAGCAAGTTAGAGATGCTGGGAGCTTGGAGTGTCTGCTGAGGAAATCTGCAGCGAGTGGCCAGGTCTAGTCCAAGAGAAAAACCAGAGTGGGCTGCAATACACAAAGCCGTAAGCAGAGCTGCTCAGGGGCTTTGGAGCTCCCACCTCACCACAGCCTTGCCAGAGTGCTGGATATGGAGCTATAGGACTCAGTGTTTGTCCTGCCAGCTTTCAATCTGATACCTTCTATCCATCTCTCCCTTTAGGAGTGGGCAGAGCCCTGAAGGACCCCTTCCATATGTCCTCAGTTGATTCTCACAGCACCTCTTAAAGGAAATGTAGGGTACAGTAGGCTGCTAAAACTCCAGGGTGCAGTAAACAATTGAAAATAGCTCAGTGCAGGGTTAGGAGTGAGGACTCCGCCCCTCGCCTGGTGTACTCACTGAGGAGAAGCTAGAAGTGGCAGGGGAACGAGCTCTTCTAATCAAGCCTTCACCATCTGCAGAGATGAAGCTGGGACTTGAGGTTCAATTGCCTGAAGCCACGTGGTGCTGGGCTGTTCCTGATGCTGTCAGTGTGAGCTGGAGCAGGCACAGTGTCAGCCATGATGAGCCTTTTCAATGTAAAGAATAAGGGGAGAAGTCCAGTATTTTGGGCTCACTGTGGAGGTGATACTGTTTGTCTTTTCTCAGTGTCAAAATAGCACACTGTTTTAGAAAAAAAAAAAATTTTTTTTTTTTTGAGACAGGGTCTCACTGTGCTGTTCAGGCTGGCCTTGAGCTCACTTTCGTAGCCCAGGCTGGTCTCGAAGTCACACCGATCCTCCTGCCTCACCCTCCTGAGTGCTGGGATCACAGGTGTGCGCCACCATGCCCGGCTCTGTTTTAGAAAATTTTTAGAATGCTATCTTAGTTACTTTGTACTCATTGCTGGGACAAACACCCAACACTCAAAATGAAGGAAGGAAAGGATTATTTAGCTCACAGTTCATGTAGGTCTCAGGCCATATTTGGCTGGCCCAAGGCTGAGTGGAACAGGGCAGAGAGCATCCAGTTCATAGTGGTGGAATAGCAACAAAATGGTGGCAGAGGTAGCCAACCAAACAGGGCAGCAGAGAGCAACAGCTCTAATCTATCTCTCTCTCTCTTTACATTCCCATCAGGTTCTCTGCCTTAGGATATCCGCCCTAGACCACACCCATAGTACCAGCCCTACTCAGACCAATCATCCCATCAGTACTAAAACACATAATCCCAGTGACTCATGAGTCAAGTCTCAATCTATAGAAGTCCCTGCCCAATGGCTACATGAGGCTTTGGGGGGACAACTAGACATAAACCATAACAAATGGCAAGTATACATTGAAGTAAGGTTAGCCACACTAATCCGAGGACATTGCTGTTGACCTGTGGATGCTTCAGTTGAATGGCCCCCAAGCCAAAAGCTGTGAAAGCTAACATTTGGAGCACCGACATGCTACCGTGAAGGGACAGTTGCACCTGTGTCCTTGGGATGCGTTGTCATTGCAGTGCAGGTTCCCTAAGAATATGGTGCACTACCTTCAGCCATTCCATGTTTTCTGTTTTTCAACTTCACTGTCTTGCTTCCTTATGCTAAGGTCTAGACCAATGATGGTGAGCCTTTTAAAGTTTTCCATGATGCCTACAGCCCTCTGCATGGGGCATGCCATAGGTTCACTACCACTGCTAGACTAACAAACCAGCGGGAAGTGTTGTTCTGATTCTGTCCCCAAAATATTTATTCATGCAGATATTTCAAGTCCCCCTAAGTCTGAACCACTTCCAGCCCCAAGCATTTCAAAAAGGAATATTGAAACTTTATTTTTCTTAAGTTCTTTTTTTTCTACCTATCTTTCCAATAACTTGAAAAGGAAACTCTTTTTAATCTACTAGTTGTTACTCTAACTACAGCTTTCCCCAAACCATCATCATATCATCATTATGATCATCATACATCGTCGTTGTCATCCTGTGTGTGTGTGTGTGTGTGCATGTGCACACGCACGCACTGTGAAAGGAGCCCAGGACCTTACCAGTGTTAAACATTCACTGAGCCACACTCTGAGCTCTCCCCAAATAGTCTTGACCTTACATTACTTGGGAGTGCCAAAAAGTATTTCTTTTTCAGTAGGTGGGTTCTCTCTCTCTCTCTCTTTCTCTCTCTCTCTCTCTCCCTCCCTCTCTCACTCACTCTCTTCCTCTCTTCCTCTGCCCGCCAAGGAAAATTTAAAGAAATGTTGAAGACTAGAGTACGTGATTGCTAGGGAAGCAGGTACTGAACACCTGCTTCTCAGGATTCAGTTAATCAGAAGTTTGCTTCTCCTCCTCCAGCCCCCTGGGAACCAGCTGGAAGCACCCAGCAGCGGCCACCTGCATGACCTTGCTATTGTAGCATTGCTCCTTTTAGAGAAAAGTCATACCTCTACCGTTGCCATGGACACTGAAGAAAATTTAGAGTTCATTCCACAGTAGTTCAACATCAGTGAAAGATTTTTTCCTAAACTTGAGGCACCTCTAGGCAACTGCTAGACAGACCCTGTCATATGTACAAATATGTACTTGGGGATAAGATATTAAAATCAAGTCATATATTAATGCTATCATTTATAAAGAAGGAATTCAGAAAGAAAATTCCACTGGAGGAAGAAAGCAGTAACTGGGAGGAATGAAATGTGTGAAATTTGGGCTTTTGATCAGAACTGTTTAATTATAATTGTCAATATTTTTGGAGCACTTTGTGAGTCAGGTATTTTCTATAGATAATTTTAATGTAATCTTCCAAAGGGACTACTAACTGCATCTTTATCTATCAGTAAATTCACACTCAGAGATGTTAAATTTCTTCCCCAGGGTCACACAGCCAGGAAGTGCTGGAGTCATCAGCAGAACTGGCCTTTAGCAACTTTATAGATTGCAGTGATCATTCGTTTCCTTCTCTTGGAGCATTTGTCGCATCCATTGCGCTTGTCCTTTCTGTTACTGTTGTTTTTGTGTTTTTGGTACTAGGGATCAAACCTCTGACCTCCCTAGGCGCCCTGCCTCCGAGCTCCAACCCCAGCCCCTGAATGCCTGCCAAGCTCTGAGCTAACCATATGCGGCCCGTGTTCTTTGGTACTGGAGGAGGCTATGGTTCAGATGTGGCTTGGCCCGCAGCAGTTCCTGTGCTGGAAGCTTGGTACCCACAGTAATGGTGGCTGTAGGGGCTGGGGCCCTTGTGGAAGACGCTTGGGTGTGGGACAGCAACCTCAGAAGGGATTCACACTGGCCCGAAGTGGATTTGTTTCCATGAGAGCAGTTGCTGGAAGGGAGTGAGTCCATCATTCCCTGCATGTGTACCCCTTCCATACGTGACTGGGTCCCCATCTGCCATTATGCTGTGCTTGTATCACAGCCAAGAGACCTCACTGAAAATGCCAGTCATACCGTTCAGACACCACAGGCACCAGAGCAGTGAGCAGAATGGCCCAGTCTTGGGGGCTTTATTACAGCAGCTCAAAACTAATGCAGCATCTGCCAGCAGACAGATAGATGGACTTCTGGTTATAATGAGAACAGCAACAGTCACTTTTGGAGATCCTGTAATGTCTCACATTTTGATTTCCAGCACATTTTTAACCACTTGCTAGACTTGGAGACCCTGTGAACTCAATTCAACAAGAGTAAAACTGTCCCTTCCTGCCACTGTCACTCCTCAGTGTGAAAGAAAACCAAAGCCCTAAGGTGGACGTCTTGTCTCCTGAGCAGGCCAGGCCAGGATGATGGCGCTGCTGATAGCAGTCTTTGTGGGTAAGGTCTGATCTGCAGGAGATCAAGTCCTAGCCCCTGGACAGGAGGAGCCCGGGGCCATCACAGAGGCAGCCCTTCTGCCCTGCTTTGGAGCTCATCCATAATGGTTATCTAGATCAAGGAAATTTTGCAATTCTGAATTCTTCAAGGATGGAAACTTTAGGGATGTATTAGAGCTACAGCCTCCAGTCACATCTGACGTTGGCCTATGTTTGTATTACAGAGAGCAGAGAACAGTGCCTGCTCTTGCCTCAGAGAAACAGAGAGAGAGAGAGAGAGAGAGAGAGAGAGAGAATGTGTGTGTTTGTGTGTGTGTCTGCATGCATGCATGTTATGATGTGAAAAATATGCGTAACACAGAATCTGCTTTTTTAACCACTTTTATATGCACAGCTCAACAGTACTGGATCCCCTCATAGCTTTTTACATCCAGAAGAGTTGTGGACAAACCATTTTTCTCTCTCATATTACATATTTTGTTAATCCATTAATGGACTTGTTAATAAATGAATATTATTTACCAATAGATTGCCCTTCTTCAAGAATTCTGAGGTGCGTGTATGGAGATGGATTATAAAAGCACACATATTACCATCTTATCTTACCTTTTTACCGTATACATCAAGTTAAATGTTTCCAGCCATTATCCTTTTTAAAAGCTACAGAGCATTCCATTCTTATGTATGTACGATAAGTTCTTTGACCAATCCTAAAAATGTGTAGCATTTCTTTAATTTTGCTTTTACAAATGTGTTAACAGTAATGCTGTGAGAGAGAAAAAAGAGGAAACTAAAAGGGAATGGGTGGATATAAATCCTATAAATCTGGTGCAGTCGGATGTGCTGGGACCTAAAATACCAATAGCCTGGCCCTTTCCAGCAGTACCCTCCTGGCCCTTTCCAGCAGTATCCTCCTGGCCCTCGCCCTGGGTCTTGGTGTGTGACAGGATGGTTGAGTATAATGAGCAAGGACAGGGGTGCCCCAGGCTCACCCCACATGGCTCCCTTGATATTATCAGCTGTGTAATGTAGGAAAGTTATGTAATTCCGAGCTTCACTTCCCTCGAGTAAAATGGTGATTATAATAGTACTCGCCTTGGAGTTACGGCCCAATAGCAGAACATATGTGAATCCCTGTGTTCGTTGGGATACATAAACAGTGCATGAAACTTGTTGCCACAGGTACTAATTTTTGAAGATCTGAAATTTTGAGCTCTAGCACATTTCACCACTTGCTAGACTTGGAGATCCTGTGAACTCAGTTTAGCAGTGGTAAAACTGTCCTTTCCTGCCACTGTCACTCCTCCATGTGAAAGAACCAAAGCCCTGAGGTGGGCATCTTATCTCCTGAGCAGGACAGGATGATGGCACTGCCGATAGCAGTCCTTATGGGTGAAGTCTGATGTAGAGGAGAGCAAGTCGTAGCCCCTGGACCAGAGGAGCCTGAGGCCAGGTGCTGTGGGGGCCTCACCCTCTCTGGTCACAGTGGCGGCCAACTCACTTAGCCTCAGAGCACCCGGTCCATAAAGCAGGCCAGACCTAAGAAAACCTCAGATCGAGACACTCACCTGATGACTTACTGGGTTTTCACACCAGACTGGAGCTTTTCCTGCTTGGGGCCATCAGTTGTGAGTGCCTGTAAATTTCTCCCATTATCTAAACTCGCTTAGCTAGGCTCACAGACACATAAAATCAGATGCTCTCTGTCTCCCAGGGCCGCCACCACAAAACACCATAGTCTGTGTTTTTAGGAGGTAAACCTTGGGCTGTTTTTAGGAAATAAATGTGAACTCGTCTGTGTGGTAGGCTCCTGGGTAATTCCCCGGGCATTTGGAAGCGTGTTCGCAGTACAATGATCAGAGCTGCAAAAAGAAGTACAGCAAGGCTGGATGAAATTGGCCACAGGGTCTCCCTGAGAATTAGTCTTTCTCTAAGTGAACCCTGAACCAGGGAACCTTCTCATATTTATTGAGGACCACAAACAGGCTGAGGAACGTGCGTAAATACTTTGGTGTAAACCAACTGCTATCTATACTGCCTTCCAGCATTCACCAGTTAGTTCACTTATCACGGGTTGGTAAAGGAACAAAGAGCAGATAGGGTGCTGCCTCCAGGAATGTGTTGCTGCCTTGTCTCCAGGTCCTTACAAGGGGCCACTTTCCTTAGGCTCTGTTCATTGTGCCTCACTACCTCAGTACAGTAAGCTTCTGACTCATCACTACAGGTATTTTTTAATTCATTCATTTGAGACAGGGTCTTGCTATGCAGTTCAGGCTGGCCTTGAGCTCACTTTGTAGCCCAGACTGGTCTCGAACTCACACCAATCCTCCTGCCTCAGCCTTCCGAGAGCTGGGATTACAGGCTTGCGCCACCACACCCGGCTTCATTTGGTTTCTTGAGACAGAGTCTTACTGCATGTATGTATAGTTCAGGCTGACCTTAAACTCACTGTGTAGCCCAGGTTGACTCAAACTCATCTACCCCTAACTCCCAAATACTAGAATTACAGGTGTGAGCCGCCACACTCAGGAGACTTTAAAAAAAACTTCTTTCATTGGTTATATTTTTTAAAAAAAGTCTGCTTTTATAGTTGTAAATCCAGGAAGACCTCACAAAGTAACTGGGCCTTCAGTAGGTAAGGCTTCAGCCCAGAGTTTCCTCAAACACCTGGTAGTGCAGTGGTTCTGTATAGTTCAGACTGGCATTTCATGCCCAGTGGAACATATAGGAATCGTGAAAAAGCTAGGGCCATCTAAGGGAAATATAGCATCTTAACCTCACAGTCAATTAGCTCCTGCTATATAGCAAACTCCTCCAAAACCTAGGGCTTTGCCCAAGGGCAGTTGATTATTCCTTGTGATGCTGTGAGCACGCTTGGCCAGTCTTCAGGTGATCCTGCCCGGGCTCTCTGGGGCTCCACTTACTGGAGGGTCTGTGTGCAGGCAAGGAAATCTGCTGTGGCTCACCCATCTGTCTGACAGCTCAGAGTGGCCACCATCAGGATCCTCCTCTTGGAACCTCCTGTCCTCCAGTGGATGAGAACCCTTCAGTGATCCCAGGGACACATCCAGGACAGGGTGCACAGAACTGCAGGGCCTCCAGGCCTACTCTGCTACAATGGTTGATAGATGGTGTCCACTTGAGAAGTAAAAGCTTAACTAAATCAGCTCAGCAATTCCACACCCTAGGGTGTGGAGGCCCTGCCCTAGTGACTCATCACTTGAGGGATATAAAAGGGAACTGAGCAAGGATGGAGTGGTCTTTTTCTCAGAGGAGTTCCGAGTCTTTGCAGTCAGCTTGGACCTTGTGTCCTGGCTTGTAGCACAGACTCTGGGTCTGTGCTTTAGACTCATCATCCTTCTGTCACAGAGCCATCGGCCTCCTGATTGGACTTACACTGCAGGAAGCTCCAGACTTGGACTGAATCCTTTAGTCTGCGATGTGCCCTCATCCAACTCTGGCTGACCCTCCTGAGCCCATCTTGTAATTTCTTAGACATGTGCACGTCTTGTGTTATATCAGTTCTCTAGCAAACACTGACTGATGTACCTGGGAAGCTGTACAAGGTACTTCTGGGCAGTGAGTCTCGGGTGACTCGGCCTGGAGCAGTAGAGAAAGAGACTTCACCTTCCTATGTGTGGTGTGGCGAAGTCAGGTCACAAAGGAGCAGGGACACAGACTCTAGGGACAGTGGCTGGAGGCCTGTGCTTCAGCTGTAAAGGCCACGGACCCCAGTGCATGGCTATGATTGGACTTGTTTGGAAGACTGCTGGGAAAGTGGGTCAGGCTTATCAACCTAAGTGCATCCTGATATTTTTCTTCTCAGAATACATTGACGTGTACTTATTTTAAAGTGTGTACTGAATGGTAGGTGGTCTCTTACCCTGCTTCTGAGAGAGGGAAATTCAGAAATCCCTTTGTATAGTCTTTTCCCAGCTTAGGTGAGGTTCTCAGCTGGGCTATTAAAGTAAATGAATGGAAAGATTCATATTTACATTTGCCAGGAGTTTTACAATGAATCCCAAGTGTGTTGAAATGCTACTTTTGCAATTCTTGATTTCAAGCATTTCTTAGTTCTTACAGTCGAATGTAATTTTATTAATACATGTAATAAATGGCCTCTATAATCAAAATAGTGGTACTTCTAGCACATTGTATATTCACATTTATGTGTGAGAGAGCTACTAGAAACTGAACTTGGGACTGTCCCACTGAGCTACATTCTGGGCCTTTTTTCATTTTGAGACGGGGTCTTGCTAAGCTTCCCTGGCTGGATTTGAGCTAACAGTCCTCCTGTGTCAGCCTGTGCTGTGACATCATGACTTCAGAAGCATGCATGTATTTTTTTCTTTATACATACATTGCCCTGTGGGTGCAGCCACCCAAGCCAAGTGTGACCCAGTGGCTTTTGAGATCTCTGCCTCCCTCCCTAACCTATTGCCTCTTAGCTGCTGTCCTAGCTACCTTTCTTCTGTCTCAGGACTCCATTCTCAGCCTGTTTTCTCTGTGCAAACAGGCATGCTCTTAGAGTTACAGGCACATGTGACCACCCCGAGACACACTGAGCCTTTAGGCTTTCGTGTCATTCTGGAACTAAGGCCTCTGCTGTCTAGACTGAATCAGTGGAAAGGCAGTTTGTATAAGTCCTGTAACTGTTTCTTCTTCCTCTCTCCCTCACTGGCCCAGCATGAAGGGTCCCCCACTGTTTCCAGGAATTCAGTCTCCTTGCTACCTGATATGCGGCCCCCTTCATGCTGGTGATAGACACCACAGATCTCAGGCTTCCTCTGGGGAGGTGACGTGAAAGTACAAGAATCTTGCAGGTGTCTCTCTTTTATCAGGATATCTTAAGAGAAACCCTTAAAATTATTAGGCTCTAGAAGATTAGGGCAGGGCCCAGTGGGATGGCTCAGTGGTCTAAGGCGACTGCTTGGGAGCTTGGGCGGCTTCAGGGACTGCGGTTTGATCCCTGGCACCACATGCTGCGCCAGCCCTGCCCTTGGGGCGGGCTGAGCCAGCCATAGAAAATGAGTGAATAAACAAACAAAGGTGCTGAAACAAGAAAAAAAATAAATAAAAGTTTTTTAAAAATAGAAGATTAGGGCATCTGTGAAAGTCTCTCCTGAGTATGGGGATTTGTCCCTGTATGTATGCATTTTCTGAAGAATGTGGCTTGCATCATATTTTCAAAGAAAGGGTAAAACTCTCTAACCCCTGAAGGTCTCAATGGGAAAAAAAAAAAAAAAAAAAAAAAAAAAAAAAAAAAAAAAAAGGGAAAAAAAAAAAAAAAAAAAAAAAAAAAATCAAAAGAGAAAGGGGAAAAAAAAAAAACATTATAACTTACTTTGTTATATTACCTAGCAGGCTAAACATCCTGGTCCCTATAACATATTTAGTACAGGGCATGAGGGTCAGGACATTTGAGGTCAGAAAGAGGGAAACTTTATGTTTAGAAGAAACCAGCAGTACCAAGAATCATGCCAGTCCCCAAGAGAAGGAAGCATTGCGTGAGCACCTCCCCCATGCCAGAATGTAGCGACATGCTGTCACTTCCTTCTTAATCTCCTCCAGCATTGATTGCTGGGACGAGAAGTAACAGAAAAAGCTGGAACCACCTTGGAATTTTGGCCCTCTGCTTGAATCTGTACGACAGCTGTCATATGTAACCCCTGAAATGCAGTTTCTTAGTTGTAGAATGAGGTTAAGAGAATTTGCTAAACTTGTGGGATGCCTAAGGATGATTTGGGAAGTGTAGACCCTATGCACATAGTAGCTGTTGTTATCATTGTATTTCAGAGATCTTGTGGATTGGTGGAAGGGCAGAGGGGCACAGGGGTTAGGTGGGTTTCCCGCCATGGCTGAGCCGGGAAGTGTAGCCCATGTCTCTTCCTTCTGGAGACACCCCCAGCCCCCCAGCGCGCCACACCCATCTCTGCTTGCTGCTTAGATCTGGGGACAAGCACTGTAGCCCTGGCAAAGCTCTGCAGCAGGGGAGAGATGCATTTCTCAGGCTGACACTGTGGCCCCACAGGAGGCAACAGTTAGGTCACGGTCAAGCAGGCTCTAGTGTGTCACCTAAGAGCCGAGGTAGCCTGTATAGCTACCAGAGAAATATTTGTGAAATTTGTGTTAAATGCCCTGTGCATTTGTTGGGGGCTACCAGTGTATGAGAAAATTGATAAGGTCTTGAGGGATAGTATTCTTTGGTGAAAAGAAAGAGACCTGGAGGAATATGATATTGATAAATAGTTAGAGATGTTCCTGTTGTCTATTTGTTATCTCCAAGTAGCTTTTTTTTGGTTGGTTGGTAGTACTGGGGATTGAACTTCATTGCATTTGCATGGCTGCCAGGTAAAACCCTCCTGTCTCAGCCTCCAAGTTTTGGGATTACAGCCACGTGCAACTGCGTCTGGCTCATAACTGGAACTTAGACATGACCTCGTCCTTCTCATTCATGTGTTCATTGCATGACCTAAAGACATGAGCACACATGAGAGGGTGCTCACTTGTCCATCCTGCTGTGAACACCGAGGCTTCCACTGTCTCCCAGCCACAGGTATTTAGAGGCAGCTCAGAGCGGGAATAAGCACTGCTGCAGCCTGCTGTGACTCCGTGTGGACGTTCACACTTCCCTGGGAGGCGAAGAGCCAGCGATCTCACAAGCCTTTAATTTTCCTTTTGTTCAAATGACAAAAGTAGCTTCTGCTAGGTGTTTGAGGCTTATGCCCTCAAGGTGCATCCGTTTACCTACAGATGCCTCAAGCATACCTCTTTATGGCAGGGTAGTATTCCATTGTGTCTAAATATCACATTTTCTTTGTCCATGCAGCTATTGATGGACACAGACTGTTTCTAAGATTTGTCCATAATAAATTGTTCCACTGTAAATGTACATATGTGTGTATCACTGCACTCTGTTGTCTTTAACCTTATCAGGAAGGTACCTAGCAGGGGACTAGCTGGCTCAAGTGGAATATGCTTTTTAGCTTTTGAAGACTCGCCACACTAATCTCCATCCTGTTTATACTAAATGATAAAGAATATCTTTTAACTATGCAGGTGTGTTTGTGCATATTAGTGTGTGTGTGTGTGTGTGTGTGTGTGTGTGTGTGTGTGTGTGTTTTCTCACATAGACTTCACTCTCTGCATTTAAGTCAGAGATTTGGAGGACAGGAGTTTAAGCTCAGGGGACAATGGCCAAACTAGACTGGCTCACCCATGATGGTCTGGGTGTGCTTTTTTTCTGAGAGGATTCAGGGCTCCTGAACATCTCTTGGAGAAAGCTATGACATAGTGCAGAAACTGCGTTTCTAGAGTAGATTAGGTAGTGCTAATGTCTTCCTCTTCTTCTTGGAAGAATTTGAATTTAATTTTCTGTGTGTTCAGGGAGATTAATAGGGAATAGGTATGGATGGAAGGTAAAAAAAAGATCAATATAAAGAAGGGGCAGTTGCATAATAAAACAGACATGATTGGTTCATTGGCACTATGAAACTTACCATCTTACACATTTTTTTTTCTTCTGTATTTTTTAGGGCAGGATCTACAGGGTGTTCTGGGTCTCACTACTAGATCACACTCATAGTGATCAGCCTGTTTACAGCCTCCCAAGAGCTGGGATTACAGGTGTGCATCACCACACCCAGTCTCAATTGCCATCTCAGCCTCCCAGGGGAGGGGTCGGTGCAGCAGTCCCAGGGATCCAAACCCCAGGCCTCTGTGCCTGCTTGCAGGGGTTTTTATCTGCTGAGCTATTTGCCCGGCCCCATCTTACACATTTTTAAGTGTATTAATGCATTAAGCTCCTTCACACAGTCATTGCAAACATGGTCTTGTTTAACAGTGGGCTCTCTAAAATCTCTTCCCAAATCCCAAGGGCAACAGAAGTAGAATATATCTGCAATATATCTGCAAACACATCAATTCTTTTTTTTTTTTTTTTGTCCGGAACAGGGTTTGAACTCATGACCTTGCAATTGCCAGGCAGGCACTTGTGCCACGGAGCTATCTCCCTGGCCCCTGTAGTATTACAGCTGCCCCAAATCCATTACTAAGTTTATCGGGATTCTCACTACTGCAGATAGCACCCTGTGACTACGCTTGCTGGTCGTGAATCCTCGTGCTTCACAATCCAGGCTACACTAAAGGCCCCAAGTCTGAAGGCACCAGCCACCCGACAGTTCTCATGTTACTAACTCAAGGCAATGACTGTTGATTTCCTCTTATGCTGAGCTAGGCCAGCGCCTCTTACGGATTTCAGCCTCTAGAAGAGAGAAGTGGTTTTATGTCTTACAAATAACAGTGGTGAAGAATTAAGAACGCTAAAGACCTTAATTACTCCTAACCTGAGACATAGGGAGATGTTGCCATGCCCATTCTATAGCTGTATAATCTGAAGCTCAAAGGGGAAGTAATAGCCTCACAGCACTAGAGCAGGAGCTCCATTTGTGTTGCTGGATGCTGCAGGACGTTAGACTGTAGTGCCATCGCTAGACTTATGGGGAGGAGGACAGGGACCAGGTGCAAACTGGGCACAGAGATGCTGTGTTTTGCATGACTGGACCCAGAGGCTGTTGGGTGCCTCTGCATATGCTCCATTTTCTGCTGCAGGCTGTCTGTCCTCGTCTCTTGCATGATCGCTGTGTGCTTGCCTTTTCCTGAGCAGCTTTCACTGGAATATAAGGCCCGTGGGTAGGGAAGAGGACGGAGAAGTCGTCTACACCCTCTCTCCACCCCCACCCTGCTGAATTTTCCTAGCAACTTAGTTAAATATTGAGAATACAGATTAAATATTATGTAGGAGCTCTAGGTAATTATGCACCATGCCCAGTGAATGTATTTCTAGCATATTTACTCTTTTTTATTTCCCCCTTAATAACATCCCTCTTTCAGATCAGAATCTGAAGCCAAACAGAGCCAGCCAATCATTGGAGGAAGATTATAGGAACATGCTTTTAATATATTTGCTTTGGAGCCCATTTCCATATTTAAATCTAGTGTTGCCATTCAGTTGATATAAAAAAATTAAATAAATGTCTACTCCTATCATAAAAATGGTTTGGGAAAGAGTAAAGAAATAAGAAAGCTCTGTTTACTCTGTTGTATTCTGTGGCTTCGTTTCTTGCTGACTGGCGCTGCTAGCCTTGTACCCAGAAGCCCAGTTTGCTGGCCAGGTGGTTTCCCTTTATCCAGGCTGTCCCTGAGTAATGGCTGTCCACTGGCTGAAGGAGTTGTTGTGATCATCAGGGTGATGCCATTTAGGAGAGTGGGTTCAGGCACCACAGGATGAGAAATCTAGGTCGCTAGTCATAAACAGCTTTGTCCTTGGGAACAAGAGGCTTGCTGGTTGTCGTCTGTCTTTGCACAAACAGCTCCTCCTGGCACTTGAAATCATCAGCATAAACTGGGTCAGGTATTAGGTTGAACTATATGAGATTGTCCTATTTAACTATTTCTGACCTAACAGCAATTTCACGTTGCTCTGCTTAACACAAAGTAGTGAAGGGAATCTGTTGAAGTTTTAGGCTCTTACTATTTTTAAGCCTTTTTATTTAAAAATGCTACCTGTTGAAAGCAAGCCCAACAGTCTTGAACACTTGTGCAGTCAACACTCTTCACTTTTGGAAGCAGCAATAACAAAAATGATACAGAAGAGTCGAGGTAGATTAGAGAGTTTCAGGAAAAAAAGTTCAAATACAAAAACACCACAGTCCTAATGACAGCAGTGCCAGAAGTTTTTGCAGCATAAGATTGCATCTGGAGGGCTGGCCAGATAGGTCAGGTAGCTAAGGCACCGGCTTAGGCAGAGGTAGGGACCAGGGTGCGATCCCCAGTGTGCTGGGCCAGACCCATCCCTGGGGCACGTCAAGACAGAGACTGAGACTGGGCGTGGTGGAGGCTGAAAACAGGAGGACCACTACCAGTCCAATCTGTGTAGCGAAACCCTGCAGACTCTGTACTAAATAAATTTTTTAAAAAAAGGTTGTGTCTAAAAACAGTGGTTATAGGAAGAAGGACAAGGGGATAGGCCAGTGCAAGAGCCTGCCAGGCAGACCAGTCATAGGGCAGAGTGTCACAGAATATGCCTCCACACATTCCACGGAACACAAGCAAGCAGGTGTGACAGCACACCCACCTGTTGCCCCAGCTACCTACAAGGCCAAGGTAGG
This sequence comes from Myocastor coypus, assembly GCA_004027025.1. Taxonomy (NCBI): domain Eukaryota; kingdom Metazoa; phylum Chordata; class Mammalia; order Rodentia; family Myocastoridae; genus Myocastor; species Myocastor coypus. The sequence goes on along the minus strand of PVJA010012657.1, from coordinate 3,874 downwards.
AGGACTGAAAGTTCCAGATCAGCCTAAGCAGTAGAGAGGGACTCCATCTCAGAAACAATCAAATAAAATCACTCCAAGAGGATAAGTAGTATCTGGGCAGAGAGTGAGTCACACAGGAAAGTTTCTGCTTCCCACTCATCCCGAAAAGGATGTCGCTCTAAGTCTACCTGAAAAGACATAAAGAACAATACTCACACCCTGAAAGGTGGTGGTGTTTGCCAACATTTTAAGTTAGGTACCTAAGGATTTTGTTCTTGTTTTGCTATTAGAGAAGGGAAATAAAAATATCTGGAAGCGGGGCTGGGGAGATAGCTTAGTAGAATAAGCACTTGCCTGGCAAGTGCAAGGGCCTGAGTTCAATCCCCAGTTCTCCCAAAAAAAAAAAAAAAGTGATACTCTATGGAGCCTGGTGTGGTGGCACACGCCTGTAATCCCAGCACTTGGGATTACAGGCTGAGGCAGGAAGATCAGTGTGAGTTTGAAACCAGCCTAGGCTACAAAAGTGAGTTCAAGGCCAGCCTGAACTGCTTAGCGAGACCCTGTCTCAAAAAGACAAAAAAAAAAAAAATCTGGAAGCAACACTCTACACTATGCCTGGTGATTCTGAGTTGTAATCAACTCATGTATTAGGGGTAGGAAAAACCAACTCTCACCAGATAGATACCTTTGGTCATCTGGAGAATTACTGACAAAAGAGGGTCCCAAATGTCCAAAGCAAGATGCCAGGGAGTATGAATAAAGTAGGAGCATGAAAACCAACTTTCCATTTTTCTTGGAATTGGCTGGGTTTACCTTTCACAGTATGTAGAGCAGTGGTTCTCAACCCTTCTAATGCCATGACCCCACAATACAGTTCCTCATGTTGTGGTGACCCCAAACCAAAAAATAATTTTGGTGGCTACTTCAAAACTGTAATTTTGCTACAGTTATGATTTGGAATGTAAATACGTGATATGCATTATGTATATTCGTTCAACCCCTACCAGGGTCACACCCCACAGGTTGAGAACCACTGGTGCAGAGGTTGAATTTCATTGCTAAGATCATATTGTATCTTATTGACCTCACTGGCATCCTTGTGAGGAAAACGAGATACAAGCTGAGCATCCCTCATCTAAAAACTCTGAATCCATCGTGACCAAGAGTGTGAAATTTGGAGGGGCTGAGGATATAGCACCATGGCATAAGCCTGTGCCTAGCAAGCACAAGCTCCTGAGGCCCCTCACCAAAAAAAAAGAGTGTGAAATTGGGGTAGTACTTAGGATCAAACCACTAAGCTATATTCCTGGCCGTTTTTTTGTGTTTTTTATTTTGAGACAGGGTCTTGTTGAGTGGCCCAAGTTGGCTTTCACTTGCAGTCTTCTTGCCTCCTTGGTGCCTGGGATTATAAGTACACACTACCTCATCTGGCCCAAAGTCTCTGAAACCTGTTCAGTGCCTCTACTGCCAGATTTCACACCTGACCTCTGATTGGTCACTGTGGAGACACAGGTGCCATAATGTGCCCTGGAAATGTTATCTTCAGGCAATGTGTATAAGGTATATTAGAAACATAAACTGTGTTTAGACTTGAGGCCTCACCCCATGATATCTCATGCATATACATATATTCCCTTCCCCACCCCCACCCTCACCCCCACCCAGAAAAACCTGAAACATCTGGTTCAGAGCATTGTGGATAACAGGCCCTCAGCTTTTATAAGAATAAAGTGGCTTTTCCTTGAATCTCTTATTTCACATAACTAAATTACATTCCTGGAGTTTTCTCTGGCTATGTAAGAAAGCCTTCCTGATGACTTTAAGTGGGTTGTTCTGTGATCTGATAGTGATTTTTCTCTGCTAGGCTCTTTAGCTTGTTGGTGCCACTTCTGTCTCGGAAGCAGAACTTAATAGTATAGGATTAATAATCACAGCAGGAGGTTATGGAAAAATGAATGGCTAGTGTGTTCTCCTTGATGTCTTCTGAAGTAGGCACAGAACGGTTCTTACTATCAGCACATGAGGTTATCTCGTGTCAGGTCGTGAGGACAAGTATATTTGAAAGGAGAATTGGCCATCTTTGCCCCTCTCCAAGTCAGGAGGCTCCTGTGAGTCTGAGCATAGCTGACGCTGCCCCACATGCAGTACACGAGCTTGCTGTGTGCGTTCTCATGAAGAGCTTTGTTGTCGTCTTGGCAACTACAGCTAGGTTTTCATAACCATAGTAGACTTCAAATTAGAAAGTGGACAGAAAGATCTATATTTTATTTGGCTTGCCGTTAGAAATGTAACGTTTTAGTTGAACGTTATCATGTATTTAGTTCTTAAGTCATGCTATTCTGAAACAAGTGTGAAATTTCTAAGTTTGACAAAATACAGTCATTTCTTAAATGACAGAACAGCTTCTCTTTCTCTTGATATTTTTAAATTGTTATAGTCTTGTACTTTAGTGTTTTTAATTTTTAAAATATTTATTTATTTGGTGCAGGGTCTCACTACACAGCTCAAACTCATACTGATCCTCATGTTTCAGCGTCCCCAGCACTGGGATTATAGTCCTGCATACCACGCCTTGTTTCAGTGACCAGTACAACATGTGGTACAGGGAATCAAACCCTGGTCATTAAGCTTGCCAGGCAGGCACTTACACTACCAACCTGCTCCCAGCCCTAAACTTCGGTGCATTTAGTATATCTGGCATCAGACCCACAAAGTGCATAAGAAGTTCTTCTGGGCTGCCTGCCTTCCCAACCAAGTCTGTCTGAGCCTTTCCACCTACTGGCAGCCTTTTTTCCTCCCACTTATGTGTTTGGTATAGGGTCTCACTGTGCAATTGGGACTTCTAGTGATCCTCCTGTTTTCAGCCCCCTCAGTGCTAGGATTACAGGTGAGTACCACCACACTCAGTGGCTGGCTAAGCCTACCCTGGGGGTGGGGCCAGCATGGCATGTGGACCAGGAATCGAACCCTGGTCCCTGCATTTGCCAAAGCAGACACTTAGTCCACTGAGCTATCTTGCCGGTCCTACTGGCAGGTGTTAAATTGCTCACCGGTAAGCACTTGCTTCCATCCTTGTAGAAGACAGGAGACTGCCACATGAGTGTGTCTCAAGGAAGATCAGAGTCCCTTAGATCAGAAGCCTGACATTGCAGCGTTGAGGTAATGTAAGACTACTCCAGAACATATGCCTACCAAGTAAAATAAATTGTGCAAAGAAGTAAGATGAGGAGATAGTCTTAGGCAGAAGTGGAAAAGACAACAGAGGAATCACTAATATTAGGGACAAAAGGGTATGCTAATTAGGCATTTGCTAGTCAATAATAAAAAATATTTTTTTCACTGCAGCCCTGAGGATTGAACTCTGGGCCCCAGAGTGCTCTGCCACCAAAGTACATCCCTGGCCCTTTCTTTTAGTATTATTTTTTATTTTGAGACAGGGTCTCGCCAAATTGCCCAGCAGTTTTAGGATCCTCCTGTCTCAGCCTCTGGATTTGTTCAGATTACAAGCCTGTGCCACAGCACCTGGCACCAACATGGCCTTCTTCTGGTTGAAGGCTCTTGGCTGCCTCCCAGGTTGCCAGTGAATGTGTGGGACTCCATGCCCATCAGTGCAATTAGCACAGATGCCCCTGCCACCACCACTCCAGGCTGAGGTGGAGTGAAATTTTATTTTGAAAAAGAATGTTTTATTCTGGGGACATCTCAGTAAAACTTTAATTTAGGAACTACTGCAGTTTGTTCCTATTTCTGAGTCAGAAATTGGAAAATAAAATTGCAAAAAGAAATATGAAGGTAAATGTAGTCTGTGTGAGGGTTGAATGAAATTATGAGTAAACATGTAAGTTTCTGGTAGTGAGCCCTGATCTGGTATTCATGAGTCTCTTAAGTTTGATCC
>PVJA010012656.1:30473-51486 GCA_004027025.1 Myocastor coypus | reverse complement strand
CTGAGTTCTGGTGGCAGAGCTGGAGCCTGCAGGCCGAGAGGTCCTACCTGTGTGTCCACTAGTTTGTCAGTCAGGGCTGCTGTATGCTGGGGCTGAGTTCCTGTGGAAGTGCATGGGGCCACAGGTCCTTCCTGCACTCCCATTGGTCACTCTGTCAGTTGGTCAGGGCTGTGTGTGGAGGTTGAGCTCCAGCAGAAGTACAGGGGGCCGCAGACTGAGAGGTCCTACCTGTCACCCACTGGTCGCTTGGGGATGCTGTGCATGGTGGCTGACTTCTGGTGGAAGTCTTAAATGAAATTCTATAATAAAATATATCTTTTGGGTTTACATCAGAATTAATTTTTGAACTAGAATTGTAATATTATTTATAGATGCTCTGATTTATTTTTCTATGAAAAATATCACTTATACCTTTGACAATATGAAAGTAAAAAGTTATCAATATCTACAAAGCTACTGAGAATATAGGTTAAAATTTGTGCCTGACATAAGAACATTGTGAATTTGAAGACTTTGAAGCAAGTGAATTTGAACCAAGAAAGGATGAAAGTATGTTGGGAAAGAAAAGTGAAATGTGCTTATGTTTATCACTCACTGAACAAAAATTGAAGTAGATCAAAGAAGTAGGTACTGAAATAGAAACACTAAATTCGTTGTAATCTAAAATAGGTAAAGCTCTTGAAGACCTAGATAGGGATAAAAAATATGAACGATACCCTGATCACACAGGAAATATTATGCATAATCAACAATTGGGATCTCATCATATTCAAAAGCTTTTACCCAAACAAAAGAAACCATCAATGGAGTGAAAAGACAACTCTTAAAATGAGAAACTATTTTACCAGCTATGCCTCATACAAAGAACTAATATCTAGACTATACAAAGAAATAAGTAATCTGGCCTCCAAAATTTAAAAACCCAATCCTAGGAGATAAATAGATGATTCTCAAATGAAGAATAAAAAATGGCAAATCAACATATGAAAAAGAGTTCAACCTAACTGATCATTTGAGAGATGCAAATTAAAATAATGCTGAAAAATCATTTTGCAAAAAGAATGGCTAATACCAAGAAATCAGCCAGTAACAAATGTTGAAGGAGCTGTGAGGATAAGGAACACTTCACCACTGTTTGTGGGTGTGTAGACTGGTGCAACCACTGTGGAAATCAGTGTGGAGATTCCTTAAAAAATTAAATGAGAAGTTCCATTCAATCCAGAGTCACCTTTTGGGAATCTTCCTTTAAAAATTAAAAGCATATAATAGTGCGATATACATGCCCATGTTTATAGTCTCTCAGTTTGTTATACATAAATCTTGGAAACAGCCCAAGTGATGAACGAAAAAAGTTGTGATTTTTAACATGTGCAATTTTTTATACAATGCAACTCTGCTTTAAACAATGATAAACCTGACAGATAGTTCAGCAGACTAAGCACCTGCATAAACAAGAGCAGGAACCAGAGTTTAATTCCTGGCATGAGAGGCTGCACCAGCCCCACCCCCGGACACAATGAGGCAGTTACCAAATCTGGGTAAGATGATGCACGCCTGTAATCCTAGCGTGAGGGAGGCTATGAGTCCAACCTGTGAGTGAGACCTTGTACTAAATACATTAATAATAATTATTATTATTATAATGGTAGTAGTAGTAGTAGTAGTAGAATAATAAAACATAAAGAATGATAAACTTGAGACGTATCTAGGTAAATAAAATTCCCTAACGTCCATATTCTTCAGTGAAATAAGTCAGACACACATATAAATCTCACATTGTTTCTTGAGTGTGAAAAACCTAAACTCTAAATAAGGACCACACTGAATAATAGAAATTGGAAGGTAGAAAGAAAATATTCCAATAGAAAGGGGAGCAAGGGAGGGGAAAGGGAAGGAAGGGGAAAGAGTAAACAGAAATGATGGAAAAGGAAGATGAATATTTGTAAATAAGGAGAGAAGGCAAGATTGAAAAGAGGGTAACGGATGGACAAAAAGATAAATCTTGTATATGTACACATTCCCGCGGATGAATGTGAAGATGATGTATATCTAAAATGTACCAGCAAGACTAATTTTAAAATGACAAAATGGTAGAAGAAGGAAATATAACGTGCTCTAAAATTTTGTTGTCCTATCACTATAGCAATATTCTTACTGGCAGAAGCCAGGGAAGAATTCTTGTGATTGAAATGCCAGAAATTTCTTCATAAAAAAAATCTAAATTAGCATTTAATAAAGATGCTATCTGTTTATTCATAACCAGTCATGATTTTATTGTCTCAAAGAAATATACTTTATTGGCTGGAGAGATAGGTCAGTGACACAGAACCTGCCTGGCCAGAGCAAGGTCTTGAGTTTGATGCCCAGTACCAAAGAGAAAGTGAGCAGTACACTTTTTTTTGTTTTATTTTTATAATTTCTCACTTTTATCCTGAAATAATACAAGAAATATTTAACTATGTATTAAACCCTTTATTAAGGAAAATATCTTCATATCATGATCGATGGTAGAAGGTAACCTGACCTGTAAACAAAATACTTGAAGCTCATAGCGAACTTCAGAACATGGATTCTTGAGGGCCTTATGGGTTAGTTCACCTGTTGAAGTGCAAGCTTGGGCAGACTCAGTCAGGCACAGGGGCCAGGGTTTGATCTCCAGGCCTGCTGTGTCAATCCCAGCTCTGGCAAATGCTGAGACAGCAATTGAGACTGGGCATGGTGTTATGTGCCTGTAACCCCAGCGCTTGGGAATCTGTGAACAGTTGGATCCCTACGAGTCCAATCTCGTGGTGAGGCCATGAACACCCTGTAGAACTCTCCCTAAAATTCAAAAGAAGAAAATAAAAAAGAACATGGACTCTTTCAAGTAACAGGCTATGACTGATCATGGGATCATTTCAGAGTCACTGCTATGAAGGTAAGTGGGAAGTCCGGATTACATATGATAATTTTTCCATTTTTAAATATCAATAAAAATGGCTTATTTACACGGAGTATACTCATACACCTTAGAGAATAAAACAAAGCACATGAGGGGTGAGTTGTCAATCTGTGGGAATAGGAATTAAATATGGCATATAATTGCCCATGTGAGGTAATTTAACATTCAGGTTGATATGTCTGTTCATTTGTGTTCCTACTATGGCTCTGTGCTCTTGAGGCTGATTTTCCTGGATCCCCTTGTGAGACTTGTGCGAGTAGTGTAGCTTCACTGAATTGATGTCTTCATACTTACCTCCATAGACATATTATTCACAATCATGGGGAATCTCACTTTATTCTCTCCTATTAATATACTAGAATTTATTTGTTATATTTTATGGGTTTTAGGGGAAAGCTTTTATTAAATCAATGAATATTAAAAGGAAAAGCAGACATTAGCATAAAATCAGGAAAAAATTTATTTTCAAAACTCATGGGAGATACCATGTAGTGAATTCGAATTCTGATAGACTAGGCCATGCCTCAGTTGTAAACAATCTTGGACAAGAATCACAAGTGGTGACAGAAAGTGTAAATATGAGCACAGTGAGGAAAATTTTTATTAAACACTCTGATTACCTAGAAGACAATCTTACAAGATATATTTATGAACCAAATTGTGTTTGTCTCAGAAGGCTAGTGACTTAGATCATTGTCAGTGTTCATGTTTATTCATACAAATTTTAACATTGTGCCTAAACTTTCCACGGGAACTTCTTTGAATTTTTTGATGATTAATCCACAGATAAGAGAAAATGATGAAAATATATATGGGGAGCCTATAAAAAGGCTTTGACCATGATAAATAAATATATAGATAATTTATAACACAAATTAAGCTTTAGAAAGCAGAGAAGTAGTCTACCCTATTTCTTATTTCAGGGAAGTGTACACTTACTATAATTGACATCTGTTTTGTTAAAGATCAACTTGTCAGAAAAAGAGATGTAGCTCTTCTCCTGTATGAGGTGGACTCGCAGTCTCCTATTCCATAGACTCTACTTGCTTTCTGATAAACCTTCCTTCATTGGTCCTTCTAGCGACTGTTCCTCACTTATCACGTCTTCATTATACCTTTCCAGTCCCTTGGAACCTGACCATACCTCAAAAACTACAAACAAAAACAAAACAAACAAACAAAAAAACAAACAAACACCCCACAAGAAACAGTCTCTTCAATAATTCTGCCCAATTTAGCCATTCAGATTGTAAAATTTTTTTCTGCCATCCTATAAATACAGAGATAGATAAGTGAAGAGACAGATTAGCTCTTAGAATTGGACTAGTCAAAAATAGATTTCTACTTTGTAAGGAAGAAAAATGAGCATTAAATTATAAAGGGCCTATATATTAATCAGAAACCAAGCATTTTACTTGTGATATAAAATCAACTTAAACTTTCAAAAGCACTTTCAAAACCCAAATAAAAATAAAATACAATAAAATGTTTCCTCTTCATACAAAATTATGTCATTGCGATTTTTACTCATATTTTCACTGTTTCTGTGTTGGCTTTATTCTCTAGAAAGTACTGTTTCCACTGCTTGGCATAATACTTCAGTCAATTAAGTTATACAATCCTTACAAATTACCCTCTGTTAAAAAATAACTTATCAATGCCTCAAAAGATCCCTAATTCATCCTTCTTGAGCCCTACATATATTCTTATAATAAAAATTGGAAACCCACTAGTTTAAACGTATTCTAATTCCCTGGTATAGATCTAGTATTTGATTACTTATTCAGGTAAGACAGTCCTACAAAAAAAAAATAAACAAACAAGTGAACAAATATGGAAGATCAGACAAACATAGCTGGATTCCACTTATTTCGTAAATACATCATTAGTGATATTGCTTCGTTCCTTCATCCCTGGGCCATGTAAAACAAGGATTATAAAGAAATCATAAGGCACAGGTCTTTGCAAAGTTGTAGCTTCACTGCTTAGTATAGAAGATGATAAGAACTACAGAGTGCAAATTTTACACTGATCTTGGAGAACGTATACTTCAGGGCTGAGATGGGAAATGCATAATGGATTTGTAGATTGTTTTGATTTATATATTTGACTTTTTAATCTATATCCCTCTCATAGTTGATGTAATCATCCATGAATTGCTAAAATGTAAGGCAAGTGAGAGATGTATTTTGTCTCTTAAAAGTATTTTCAACATTTAAATTTTGTGTAACATGTTTTTTTCATAATTGTTGCACAGAATATATCAACACAATACCACAAAAATGTTTATTTCACACTAAAAAATATTTTTCTCTGAAAAATGTATAATGTTGGTGTTCAATCACAAGAAAAGTTATAATTACTTCCAAGACTTATTAATTCCATGAAGAAACTTCCAGAGTCAAGAAACTTTCTGGATATGCAATAATGTACTCTTTTCTTAAGAATAAGAAAGGGAAACTGTAACTCCTCATGTCGTTAGAAGAAAGTTTTACCAACAGAAAATGATGAGATAGCTGAGTAACCAAGCACAGAGATGTACTTCCAGATCTTTAACCACTACTTAGGAACTGTAGTCTCTAGTTAGAAGCAACACTTTAAGAACCAGAAGGAGCTGGTTCAGGGACTTTACTTCCTTTCTAAAGAAGGGAAGCTCAGGCTGTGACTGTCTCTATACAGATACTACTGACTCACTGTTCAAGTAACACAGAAGATGCATTCAGGATCACTCTAAAACAGTAAGTATATGGCCAGCAAGATAACTGAGTGGTCTACACAGCTGCTTAGGCAAGCTTCGGTAACCGCAGAGACCAAGGTTCTATCCCAGGCACCAGGTGCTGTGCCAGCCCCACCCTCAGGGCAGCTGAGCCAGCCATAACATAAATAAATAAATTAAAAAAACAGTAGGTATAAAATATTCCTGAAATTTTTGAAGTTAGATTGTGACAAGTGCTCATATTTCTGATTGACTAAGGTGATCTTTGAAGAACTTGGAATTTTTGATACATTATTTATTAAGTAAAAGATACAAGGATGGATGGTAGCTCTTGTTTCATTTTACTTTTCCTAGTGTTCTACAAAATCTAATATGATAGGGATGTCTAATATGTGTGGAAAATGTCTTCAAGAGAATGAATTTTTAAAATGTGTCAATACTCCACAAAATATTGATCAGGATGCAAGGCCACAATTTATCAGAAGGTCCTGAGGGCAGGATCTGAAAGCCTCAAGCATAAGTTACTGTCTAAAAAATACAATAGAGAACTGAAAGTATCAATACATTTTTCAGTTTTCTGGAATATCTAAAGGGTTTATTATAATAAGGCTTGGAAATGCTAGAGAAGATTGGCCCTTGAAGATAAATTATTCACAAATCCATTTCAGTGTGAGGACCATAAATGAGGGGAGCTTGCTGGGAGTAAAAAATACTGGCTAAACAGAAGCAGTAGTGCAAAAAGAAAATAAACAAAAAGAAAAGAAAGGAATATGCATATATATATATATGTATAGAGAGAGAGAGACAGACAGACAGGCAGGCAGGCAGACAGACAGACAGAGAGGGAGAGTCTGCATACTTAAATATATATTGCATGACTAACTTATATCTGGAAAAGTCACAATGTATAAAATTATAAAATTAGTGGTTGTCGTAAAGATACAGGGGAAGCATTGGATGAATATGTCTGAAATAGAGGATGTTTCGGTAACGAAAATATTTGCTATTTTTTTGTAATGATAAACTTATTTTGTTACACATTTGTCAAAGCCCACAGAATGTGTAACAATGATAATGAATAACAATGGACGATATGAACTAGAGATGATATATTCACCTAGATCCACTGATTATGAATGTATTGTTCTACTGCAGAAAAATGATAACGGGGAAAACATGTACCTCGAAGTGAGACACAATATCAAATATGATTAAATAATTATTAAAGCTGTGGTGAAAATGCTTTTATTTACTAGTGACATAGACATGATAATTTATATAGAAACACCTTAAAACGTAAGTAATTTAGACTAGGCATGGTTGCACACATCTGTTGTCTCAATTATTTCTCATTTGTTGCTGGGACAAAATATCTGACACCCAAAATTAATGAGGAAATGTTTTATATAGCTCACAGTGCAAGTTTCAGTCCAGTGACCTGTGTAGTCCTTCTTCCCAACAGAAACTTCCCCCGCCTGACCTTTATGGCAGGATTTCTATCAGCACTCTGGTCTTCTGAGCTCTGACCATTATCTCCCATATAGAACATTAAAGTGTTCTAGTGCTCTCTTTAGGACACATTTCTGAACCCTTTCTATCTCTTCCCATAAACTATTACCAAATTATTTTAATCTACAGGGTCAGGTATTGGGTCACAGCAAGGGCTGTATTTCTCTGGTAGCAAGTGTTTCATATCACTTTGTTGATTTTTCACTCTTAATTTCAAACATAGATCTGGTCAAAAGCTCTCACCAGTAACTGTCACTTTCCCAATAGTAGATTGCATTGAAATTTTCATAGTTAACACAGGCAAAAATCTCTAAGCAGAAGCAAAATGTTGATCACATTCCTGGCAAAGCTTGTGTACTAATATGAAAATTTTGGCAATTATTTCTGTTCTATAAACCATTTATAAGTACAGTGTCAAAGGGCCAGTCAGATAGCTCAGTGGACTAGGCGCCTGCTTAGGCAAGCACAAGGACCCAAGTTTGATCCTAAACTCCACAGGCCATCCTGACCTCACCACCACAGGATACACTGAGTCAGCCACCAAGACCAAGCATAGGGATGCATGCCTGTGATCCCAGAGCTGGGGAGGTTGAAAACAGGAAGATCAGTAGGAGTCTGAGCTATGTACCCTGTATCAAATACATTAGAAAACAAAAAAGTAGGATGTCTACTAGTATAGCTGGGATCAAGTTTGTAGGTTAAAATTTTTATATTTGTCTCATTGTATTTGGGTTATAAATTGCACTGAAAGGACTAGTCATGAGCTTGTGGCACCATAGTAAAGTGAAAGAACATTCAACAAATGTGAGCTAGTAGAAGCTAGTTAGGTCATTGGTGCATGGCATACAGGGGACACCCAACCTGTATCCTAACTCCCCACCAGTTCCCTGGCACTTCTCAGGTGTCTCGGCTCTCATAAGCTTAAGCTGCTTAGTGCTCAAGGAGATACACTTTAAGATCCCATGAAGATTTTCTCATGATTATGATTCCTCTTGTAATTTTCGTTCTCTAGAACTCTTCTCTGACAATTCTAGTTGTCTTTACTTCTCTAAGCTATCAGTTTTGTCTACTTAATTGAAATGTTTGCTAGTCTCTGTTTAGCTTTCCTTTTCATTTGCTGTGTACTGGACATCCATTTCATTCAATAAAGCTTGGATGAAGTATGAATCACTCTGTTTGCCGTTTGTGTGGTGTCTTTTCACTATGCTGCTTGCCATTTAACATGGGGAACACATAAAATTCATTTAGTTCCATTTTTAGTTGATTGAAACAGCAGGATAAATGTGGTCTTTTCACTTCCTCATAATCAAGCATAGATTTCACCTAGTGATTGATGATTTAACAGAGAACAATTTTGATTCATATTATATGAACCTAAAGGTAAAATATATCCTGTGCTTGACTACTTTCTAAATAAGAACTGGTAGCTTAGGTGAAAATTAATATGTTACAGGATTTTCATTTTGTCTCTCTTAATTATCCTGCTCATCTTTACACATGCAATAAAAGAGCAGTAATATAGGTACAGGCAGAGGAAAGAGAGCAGAGAACTGTACTGAGCATATTCGCTTTCACAGAAGCCCAGACATACAATGTTAATAAATTTTTATAAAATTCAGCTAACATATTTCCTCAATAAAATTTAGAAAAATGTTATTAGAACAGTATATGTTTGTTTTAAAGTAGTGCAGGTAAAATTTAATTTTTGGAAATAGGTGTTCTAATTAATTGACATTTTGGTGATATTAGTTTTCTTAAAGGATATTCTTAATGGATGTGTTTTCAGAAGACTAACACATATAATCAGCACCAATGTACAGCTTTTCTGAGTAGGATTTTTATGTTTTTAGCAGTCTTTGAAGTTGCTTTATTATTAGAGGGAACAAAGCTTAGAGTGACAACTTGCATATTTCATCTGCATTATACTTTTCATGTAGTTTTAACTATAACATTAAGGCCAGGTATGGTGGCACACGCCTGTAATCCCAGCACTCGGAGGCAGGAGGATCAGTGCGAGTTCGAGACCAGCCTGGACTACAAAAGTGACCTCAAGGCCAGCCTGAACTGCATAGTGAGACCCTGTCTCAAAAAGCCAAAAAAAAAAAAAAAATTAAGAATTTTTCCCTACCAGTAGAAACAATTATATTATACTTTATGAGGATCAAGCTCTATTTACTAAAATTATTTATCATGTATATTTAAAATATACATGATAAGAAACAGAGAAATGTACTTTGTAAAGATGTGTAAGATATATAGACATGGCGGAGATAGGAAAGACTGGAGAAGAAGCCAAACTAAAAGGGATCAAGAAACAATGTGATGGCATAGAAGCAGTATGGATGTGTACTGATTTCCCATGATGCACATATTTACGACATATCACAAGCACATAATAATATAAAGGGAAGGAAAATTAGGGCAAACACAACTCTGTAATTCTCCATGACTTCAATACTTTATTTATTTTAAGCTACTTATTTTGCAAATAATTGGGTAATAAACTTTATTTAAATTTATTGACTAAGGTTTGTTATTATCATTGTCATCCACATAGTCATATATCAAAGCATAGTGACAGAAATAAGTATATCTAAAATATCTAAATCATACCTTACATCTAAATTTCCACTGATATTAAAATCGGCTCTTTTTGAGCCACATACATCCTAATGGTAAATTGTCTTGGCCTTAAATTCTTGTAAATGGGACAGAGAAATATCAGTATTTCCTTTGTAAGATATCATATTTCACCTTGCACAATGTCAGTGTTCTATTAGTCATCGAATCTGCTGAATTTTTATGATCAAAACCAGCTAGGATGTTACCATAAAATGTTGCCTCTTATTAGCTACCTGAAACATAACTATGTACCTACATCTGTAGTCTTGCCTAATTACTAATTATAACTGCAATATTACTCATAAATTATATTAAAAGGCTTTTGTATAAAATGTAAAGAATCTCTGTATTTCTGGATAGATATAAACTGAGTAGATATTATAATTTTCTCTGGTGTTCTACAATTCCAAACAAATTCACTTTGCATGACTTTTATGAGTATTTTGGAGATGCTATTCTATTATGAGAGAAATAATTTTGTAAAATCACATTGAAATAAATATCATCTTATCTTGAGGAGAAGTAAATTAAACTTGTTTTAAGAATTGTAAGAGTTTGAGGAATATGCTAAATTGCTGAAATGACTAAAACTCCATATAAAAGCTTTCATTTTTAGTTGAGCAAAAAAGAAAAAACATTATTTTGTCGGCAGACTAGTGATTATTATAAACATACAAGCTGAATAGTGATGATGAATAATATTTATTTTAAATTTCATCATGTTTTTAATTCTTCTGGAAAATTTTGGATGCACAAAGAATTAGATTTTTTATGTGTCATTATGAGAAATACCAAAACTCAACACAGCACACATGCCTAGTTGGAACATGAGGTAATTCACAGAGATAAGGAATGTAGAAGAAGATTGAAAATGAAGATAGAATGTAAATAAAACTTTGCCAGAGCTAATTCTTTATTTATAGAAATATTGAACATCTAAGTAGAGATATTCAAAGTGCAATTACATACATGGGTTCATATACAGTGGTAGGAAACTAGCTCATTGTCCTAGAGTCCATAAGGAAAGAAAGGCAGGGCAGGGCAGGGCAGGGCAGGGCAGGGCAAGGCAAGGCAGGTAAATGATGCTTTTGTAAAACTGAAAACATATAGAATGTTTCAAGAGTGTATAACAGGGTTGTTTTTTCTTATCTTTGAGACAGTCATGCTATGTAGTTCAGGCTGGCTCTGAAGTCTCCTTATGGCTCAGGCCATTCTTAAACTCTGTGATTCTCCTACTTCAGTCTCCCATGTGCTGGGATGGTAATATGCCACGGTTCCTGTCTGGTTAATGGAGTCATTTTATTTTGATGGGTGAAAGAAGATCTATTTCAGGAATAAAGAAATTTAATCTATGAATTAGTTACTGTGTACTGCTATCCAGCTAGAGGGGAAAATGTGATCACTGGTATAAATTGCACAAATGCTTGACATGAGGAG
Organism: Myocastor coypus; assembly: GCA_004027025.1. Lineage (NCBI taxonomy): Eukaryota > Metazoa > Chordata > Mammalia > Rodentia > Myocastoridae > Myocastor > Myocastor coypus. The sequence goes on along the minus strand of PVJA010012656.1, from coordinate 40,261 downwards.
AGATACAGTAGGAGAAGCAATATTTAGATTCAAGTCTGGCTTAGGAAGTTACTAGCCTTATTAGCTCAGTCCTTTAGTAAGCACAAACTCTTCCAGGGACTCATCTAAAAAAAAAATGTGACCCTGGAGAAGACTAACAGTGTCAATTTGGTGAAGTTTTCCTATGTTGACAATTTCCTACAATTACCATATGTATTCATTGTTTTGAAAATGTATATTTTTGATCAATGTTTTATGTACTGTTGTTGTTACCCCTTTTTTCCTAAACAGACAATTCAGTAATTAGATATAATGTATAAAGTTCAAGTTTCTAGAAGTCTTATAGTAAATGCGGTTATTAGAAATAAAACACCCTAGTGTTTTGCTGTTACAAAAGGTCCCTAAAACTATGTCCTAATAGTCTACTTTTCAAGAGCCTCACTCCTTCCTTTAATATCCAAGTTCTTTAAAACAGTCTTTCTGAATGGGAAAAAGAGATATTTAGCCTCTTTCCATTTTGCCAGGACATAACACATCTGATAAGATTCCTATCAACTCAAAAGAGAAGAGTGGCATCGGATTGAGCCTCACTGTAGCCTCACACCACTTCCTCTGGATCACTGTGGTTACCTCTGGCTCTGTCACATCTGTTCCCCCATATATTTAGCTTAGGATACAGAATTCCACCTTAATCCCCAAAACACAAATATAATACAATGACCTCATACTAGAAAACGACACTCTGCTGTGATTTTTAAAACGGTATATGATCGTTACGCAGCAAAATAGCATTTCACAATCCCTGTGAGAAATGTTTTATTTCAATTAGTGTGACTTTTATTATAATCACCAAAAACATTTTATGCTGACACATATAATCATATAATGAAACATATAATCATATAATCAGATAATGAATACTTACTCAAGCCGGGCGTGGTGGCGCACGCCTGTAATCCCAGCACTCGGGAGGCTGAGGCAGGAGGATTGGTGTGAGTTCGAGACCAGCCTCAACTGCATAGTGAGACCCTGTCTTAAAAAGACAAAAAAAAAAAAAATGAATACTTACTCAAAGGGAAAAAACTGTAGACATGCCATAAAAGATTATAGAATAAATAATATTTAACTAGACATTTAGACTCTGTGACTAGTGCTACTAATACATAGCGCTACCCAGATAGTTGGGTAGTTGACATAATTTATGAAATAAATTTATATTTGGTAGTATATAATCCAAGGTAGTTAATAAAACAATTTTGAATAAAAATAATAAAAGTTCTTACTGTATAACAAAGGGAAATAATGTAATAGTGTTCTAATTGACTTTTTTGTTGTTGTTGTTGTTTTATTTTTTTTGCTTTTGGTTTTTTTTTTTTTTTTTTTTTTTTTTTTTTTTTTTTTTTTTTTTTTTTTTTTTTTTTTTTTTTTTTTTTTTTTTTTTTTTTTTTTTTTTTTTTTTTTTTTTTTTTTTTTTTTTGTCTTTTTGAGACAGGGTCTTGCTATGCAGTTCAGGCTGGCCTTGAGCTCACTTTTGTAGCCCAGGCTAGTCTCGAACTCGCACCTATCCTCCTGCCTCAGCCTCCCCAGTGCTGGGATTACAGGCGTGCGCCACCACACCCAGCTCTCTTCTAATTGACTTTGAAATAACAGAAAAAGATTTATTTTGGAAAGAATGGGTATTTACAAACTGGATGATGCTTTTACAATAGAGCCCAAGCCTTCCTCGCAGTCAAACTAAAATCATATATGACTAAGAGTTTAGCAATGTCAATGTCATCTTTCAGCCATAGATACTGCTAATAAAATCAAAGCATCTAGTTTAGTTATAGGGACCAGGGAGATAGTTCTGTGGCACAAGTGCCTACCTGGCAAGTGAAAAGTCATGAGTTTACATGACTACCTGTACTGGACTAACCAATTTAAAACTAGAACCTCAGTCATAGAATGTGGCACAGACAGAAATTAACTGACTTTGCATGTAATAATTGTCCTTGCTACTATGAACCTTACACACAACTTGAAATGCCTGATCATCTTTTTTTTTATCACTTTTAATAAGAAGTAACGATGTGACATTTCAAAACATGTTAGTAGTACAATTCCAAAATTTGATACAATGTATATTGTTGTCCTCCTATTAGTTATACAGAGCACAGGGTGTAGACATTATCATTTTTTCTAATCATTATTGCTACGAAACATTTTTCTCATTGAACTAAGAGAAAGTAGTTGTACACATAATCTAATGTTTGATAATCACAGTGGGTTATTGATGATCTTTATAAATACATTGAAATGCCAAAGAAAGTGTTGGGTATAGACTAAAAGTATCTGACTTCTATTAGCTCATCATTCTAACTGTATTGCTATTGGGGCTCAGAGGTATGAGTTTATTTGAAATATATACGCAAAAGAAACAAATTTACTTCTGGTTAAAAATCAGAGAGGACTATGTGACATGAAAAATGTATACATAATATAGGTTTTATCATCATTCTCAGGGAAGAAGAAATAGGCAATGAGTTATGGGGTGTTGCCTTCACCCATATTCAACAATACTTATACTTCAATGTACAATGAAAGAAAACAGTGTAACTTTCAAGTGTAAAAGCACTATTTTATCTATCTTATGGAATTTCCACCAATCTCCATCCAAAAAATAAATAAAAAATAGTGTAGATTAACCAGTGCTAGTGTAGAATACGAAGCAAAGACATAAAGGAATCAGTGATGTTGACACCGGTCACGTGCCTATTTGTCTCACCTGGTTAGCATCTGCAAGAGTCTAATGTAGTTGTGTATTTAACACTACATTTTCATAAACTTAATGAGTTGGCAATCACAGTTGCAGCTGCTCTACTGCAAATAACATTATACTGGGGAAAATCCTTATAATCCTTGCACCTGCTATGTGGCCACAGGCTTCCAAAACATGGTTGGTTAAACTCCCATAAGTAAGAAAAAGCAAAAATCATTTATGTACTAAGGAAGATAGTATACTTTTTATTGTTTTGACCTTTTTGTATTTATTATATTTACTATAAGATAGATATCTGATTATCTCACTACAGTTTATAAAGTCTTCCTGACCCATTATATTGATGATATGCTGATAGATATAAAAAGCAGTAAGAAAGAAAAATTCCAGGTGTTGAGATTTTAAATCTGCTTCCACATATGTGGGAATTAGGATCTAAAATTTTTAAGAGCTAACATCTTGATGAAGTTTGTTGGGTTGTATACAACATGTAGGGAAACACTCTTTAAAATAATAGAGAATTTGTTTCATTTTCCACTCTCTATAAATAGAGCACACTGTCTTCAGTACTACCTCCTACATTTTGGAAGCAAAGTATCCCTTATGTGGTCATTTTGCTCATCCGTTGTTAGATGACCACTGTGGATGCCGGCATGATTAACAATGAGAACAGCTGATCCTCAGCTGGCTTCAACCATAGTACAAACTCTCCTGCCACTTCAATTGTGTGTTGCCATAGGTTCTAAAATATCTCAAAGTGTAAGGCAGAGAAATATAGTGTATTGGCATCTGGGAATAAATCAAGGAAATATAGTAACACAGACTTCTAGGTTATTTATCCATTGTCTCTATCATAAACTATACCTTTTGTTCCCACGGAGAGTTAAAACAGGAAAAGAAAGGCAACAGCATGATTTGTGGGCAAGTCTTCATGGTAAGTTTGTCCAAGCCAAGTAAAGTGGTTTGTCTCATAATGAACAATGACTATCTTTACATGTCCAATGGAAATTTACAAGTTGCCATATTTTGATGGCATATCACATTGGTCATCTAGTAAAGAAATTATTTAGAAACTTTTAGAGAGAAGGTATAAAATTGGTAACAGGGATTAAGGAAAGATTATGAAAATGGCAGTACTCAAGTTTGGCACATACTATAAAGATGGTTACGTCCTAGTAAATGTATGCGTGATGACATTCATCACTGAAGAAGTTCTCCGTAACTAGTTAGGACATGGAATAATTTTACCATATACCCCATAGCTTGCTTTAGCAATCTAATATACAAGTTCAAGCAAGAAAGAATTAGGCATCCACTTACCAAAAGAAAAGTCTTTTTCACAAAAGGTGATTTGATTATTGTTTTTGCTGTGTAGCCAACATGCCCAATGCTGAGTACATACCATTACCATTCTCTGATTGGACTTAACTGGCTTCTAAATGTGATACTGTCATTCACAAAGTCACACCACATCTTGGTATGACACGTAACAATATTCCAGATTAATCTTTCTGTTTGTTCTTGTTAATGCTTATATATAACTAAAGCACTAAAGCATTTCCTACATAATTGTGTTCAGGTATAGAATGGTGTGTGTGTGTGTGTGTGTGTGTGTGTGTGTGTGTGTGTGTGTGTGTTTGTGTGTTTAAAGAAAATGAGAATACTAATTATAACTAATGCTATAGGTTTCTGGTTTTTAGTATCATATACTTGTGCTTAGCAGAGATGGTATAATTCCGAAAGTCATTTGTGCATATCCTATAACTGAGATACAAACTTCTTGTAGAAGGACAAATAAATGACAAAGGGTTGAAGACATAGGCTGCTAGAGTTATCACTCATTAGGCCCATAGAATAACTTTTTTGTCCATCATTTCTGCCTTGAAAAAAACAGGTTGTAATTACTATGTAGAAAGACTCTGATATCTTCCTGATTTTGTTTAGAATCAGGGAACGTAGAAGCAAATTAGAGGAAAGAATAGGTATTTGTTAAGACAAGTCTTCTTTCTCCTTGGTTGGCTGGATTATTTTGTAAAAGATCACAGCTCCTCTCCATTTGGTCCTTGTGGTATATTCTGCTAATTTAGTTAACTGGTCCATGTTTTTTCCCCATGGGCCTCAAGGTTTTAACAGTACTTTTTATCTTTACAGTTTCTGATTGTGACTCCTCCTTTCCATTTAAGTTCAGATTCATTAATGTTCTTCCTGATAGTACTCCTAAAAAACTTGTAAGACAGGGAACTGTTGAGGCTTACTTCTTAATTTTAAAGAAAGAAAATCAATAGTAAGCAGAATCAATTACTATGCCTTGTGGATTTAGACAGGCAAATTAATAGAATTTAGGCTGTTTTAAGAGAAAAGGTGGAAAAATGGACATGAAATGCACAAGGTATTTCTGGATGAACTTCAAGGTAATATCATATTTAGTAGAAGTAAATATATGTATTACTTGAACTTCAAAGTAATATGAGCAGGAATAGAAAGAATTGCACATCAAAAATGAGGTGTATTTATTCTATCACAGAGGAATAGGTAAACTATTAACTGATTATATCTTGGCTTGTGTTAGAATCTAATTTTATAGTAAAGTGTCTTTTGTGTGGACTTACTAATATTAGAAAGGTTAAGAGTAATTTATAGAAATAGTAGTCTTTTTACACATTAAATTTCTAAATGTCACTGCCAAAGATATCCAATGAGACTGCATAATATTGTATATAAGATATATTCTCTCAATATAAAATTTAGATGAATCGTGGCCATGGCCTCTGGAAAAAGAATTACTTTACAGTTAGCACCTGTACCATACAAAATAAAATAATCAACTAAAAATGCAGGTAAAATTATTTTAAACTCAGATTACTTTTCCTGAAACTTGTAGGTGAGCATCAGAATCAAACATCAGATGCTGCTGCAATGCTGGCGAAGGAAAATATAAGGAACAGAAGAAGTATGCCATAAAGCACACCTCCCCTTGTGCCCCAGAGACACAAGATTTAGCCCATGTTAAGATGTCTCATTTAGTAATCTACTAATGGATGTACTGTGGTGAAATACATTGTCAAATAATGGGAATGCTTCCCTTAAACTTTGGGTTTTTCCCAAAGAAACAAGAACTTTAGGCACAGCAGAAAACATTTTAAAGAAATTAATTTATTTTATATACGTTCTCACTGACCAGCTCAGACTTGTAGTGATCCTCCATTCTCAGCCTCCCTGGAGCTGGATTTACAGGCATGAACCACCATACCTTGTTTCTGTGGCTGGCCAGGCATGCTTAGGTTCTGAGTTCCAGGGCTGTAATGGCATGTAGTACTGGGAATTGAACTCGGGTCCTTGCACTTTCCAGGCAGGTACTTAGACCACCACACTGTCTCCCCAGCACCAGAGAATGGTTTATGGGGTTTGCTATCAAGGATGCTGAAAGATCATAAAAACAAATCTTACTTGACCACTCTCCTCTTTCTGCCTTTCTCTGTCTCTGTCTCTGTCTCTATCATCTATCTATCTATCTATCTATCTATCTATCTATCTATCTATCTATCTATCTATCTCATCTGTCTATCTATTATAATCCATCTTCTTTGTATTCTGATGGAAATCTTATTTTAGTGTTAATGGATTTTTGTTTGAAGATCTGGACCTACTATTTGAAGTTCATGCAAAGTCACCAAGATTTTTTTGATCATAGCAGAGAAAAACAGTGTAACACCTAACACTATCTCAAACCCTGAGAAAATAGCAGTATAACAATCACTGTAAATTTATAATAGAAAAATGTGAGTTTTGAGATGGGTATGCATTGTAGTTGAACATAACTAATGCTTCAACAAGATATTTTTCTTTTTTAAATCCACAGTAATTGAACTCCTTGCGTCAATATTCCTCTCCACAGGACAAGCCAGCATGGCCATTTTGAAAGATTTTCTCCTTTGTGACCTAAAGAGCAATGAACATTTCAAACAGTGGGCTCGGAAACAAAGTACACGGTGTATAGAAAAAATTAAGAAAAAATTCTGAAAAGATTGTATGACATCCCAAAAGATATCACAAAAGGATTTTTTAGTATGGGGAACTTGGAGAACCAATCTAGTTCTATACATGGGTTATTGGGGGAAAAATCAAATTTAAGCACAGAGAAATAGATACAAACTAAAAGTCTAAAACAAATTCTGCTGTGAGGAGATTAATTTAAGCTACCATCTGGGATCCTTTTGTTTGCTTTCTTTTTGTTTTCTTCTACTGCCTACATCCTGACCCTCTGCTTGCATAAACACAGAAGAATTTGAATCAAGCCATTTCATTAAACGTATTTTGGACATAAGCTTTAGGCATAATCATGAAACAACACTTTCAAGGACATCTTGAGTCACTTCTTTGATTTATAACAGTTTATTTCCAGCTTTTAGCTAAAGTGCTTTAATTAACAAATACAAAGGATCATCCCAGTAGTTCTTGTTTTCACTCCCAATGAGACTTAATGGAAAATATCCTACAAAGTTAGATTTATATGTGACAGATTTGCTCATATCCTTGTACTTCTTTTCTGGTTATTTTCCCTTCTCTTGTCTCATGGTGGGATAATCACTTCTTTTTTGTCTATTATTTATTTATGCAATAGACATTTTCTTTTCAATGTCCCTACATTGTTTTAGTCAAATATAAAAATGTGAAAATTTAAGGAAACATGTTTACTTTTGAGTATCTAAAACAAGGAATCTACAGAAAATTCAAACCTTATTTTATCAGCTTCCCACCAGTATCAGTTATTGTGAATCATATATTAGACCACTTATTGGTCCAATTTTTATTTTTTTAAAAGTTATAAAATGCATGTATTTATATACCTCTATTTAAGCAAATAACTCCAAATTATATATATATATATATATATATATACATATATATATATATAGTCTCATATATATATATATATATATATTTCAAAACATTTTCTGGATTTACTTTATCAAAATTAACAAGTCTTTTGTATTTATTTATGAATTCAGCAAAGGTGATATATTGCATAATGTTATCTTCAAATTAGAATGCCAGGTATAATAAACATACAAAAATGTTAAAAGAATTTAAAGAGTAGGAGAAAACAATTCAGCATTAACTGCTACTTTTAGCAGATCAGCAGAAATCAGCAGTACATATATCCAATATATCATGTATACATAAATGAGACAATGAGGTGTTTGCATATGTAGGTCTGATTTATTTTACTTGTATGGTCTTGAGTTGCATCTGCTGACTTATTAAAGCATCAAGTTTATCTTCCTTACACCTAACTCTTGGTTCAATGGGCAAAATACCACATCTTTTTAACCATTCCTCAGGTGATGGGTATTTGGGTTGTTTCCAAGATAGAGCTATGATAAATTATGCTACTATATATGTAGATGCACATGCCACTGTGGTATAGTAATTGCAGCTCTTTTAGAAAAATACTTTAAAAAAGGAATAACTAGCTTGAATGAGACTTCCAATCTTAGCTTTTGGGGGAGTCTCTGTACTGATTTCCATAATGATTATACCAGCCTGCAATCCCACTGAAAGTGGAAAAGGGTTCTTTTTTCCTCAAAGCCTCTCCAGCATTTGTTATTGGTTAACTTGTTGGTGATAGCCATTCTTTTTGAGTGACATAATATCTCAATGTTGTTTTAATTGATCTCTTGAATGACCAATGATGTTGAACAGTTTTTCATACATTTATTTTCCATTTGTATCTCTTCATTTGTGAAGTGAATATTCATCTTAGATGCCTATTTTTGCATTGGGCCTTTCAGCCCCGACCCGCGGGTAAATCAGTGAAGGCCCTAGAGGTGGAGTGGGGATGAGAAAGGGACAAGAGGCACAAGAAATGGAGACAAGACAGGATTCTGATCAAGTCTCATTTATTCAAAAGGGCGCTCGGGTATATATACAGGGCGTAGGAATGAGGTAGTTCCACCATCGAAGTCAGCGGGTATCTAAGCAATGGTGGGCAGTCTTGGAGCATGTCAGCGGGTATCTAAGCAATGGAGGGAGGTCTTAGAGCATATGACTTATGGGAGATAGGCAAGGTGTGGGGTAATAGAAGCTTATCAGGAGGCAAAGAAACAAAGAGTCAACTCAGGGACCGCAACAGAGATGGCTGATGCAATTACGAGGTGGACGCCAGTTTCTGGGTCCCCACACCTTTGATTTTTAGAAGTCTGATTTTATAAATAGTTTATAAGTTCTAGATAGAAGGCCTTTGTCTGATGGAAAGTCTTCCATAATTTTCTCCCACTTGTGCGTTTGTTATTTATTCTTTTGGTGATTTCTTTTATTTTTTTAACATTATTTATTTATTTATTTATTTATTATGTTATGGCTGGCTCAGCCTACCCTGTGAGTGAGGCTGGCGCAGCATGTGGTAGTAGGGATCAAACCGTGGTCCCTGCAATTGCCTAAGCTTGATTGAGCAGGTGCTTTAGACTGCTGAACCATCTCGCTGGCCCTGGTGATTTCTTTTAATATGCAGAAACGTTTCAAAAAGATGAGATCCCAATTGTTGATTCTATAGTAGTTCCTATATAGTTTGGTTTTGTTTGTGAGCTCTTTACCTACCTCTATGTCCTTAAGGGTTCTACCTAATTTATCTTCCAGAAAATTTAGTGTTTCCGTTTTAATATTTAAATCTTTGAACAACTTTGACTATAGTTTTGTACATGGTAAGAAGCATGAGTCTATCTTAAGCCTTTGGCATGTGGGAAGCCAGTATTTCCATCACCATTTATTAAAAAGGCTATCTTTCTTCCAATTAATATGTTTGGTTCCTTTGTCAAAGCTAAGGTGCTTCAGTTGTGTCTAAACCTGCTCTGTTCCATTGATCCTCAGAAGTTTTCTTCCCATTGTTATGAAGATTTCATCACAGTAGATTTGTTCATAATTTCAAGTCAGGGATTGTGATGCTTGCTAACTTTCTTTTGTCTTGCAGAATTATTTTCACTATTTTAGGTCGCTTCTGATTTTATTTTATTTTATTTTATTTTATTTATTTATTTATTTATTTATTTATTTT